>JAAEAF010009327.1:0-12504 GCA_011037195.1 Triatoma infestans
CCCAAGGAGCGAGGGCGAACGTACGCCAAGAAGTGAAATACAAAAAAAATAAAATAAATAAAATTAAAATAAAAATGAGATGCAAAGGAAGAAGCTGCGACTTACCTGGAGAGTGGTGAAGCTGAATGCGCAAGCGGCGAAGCTGCGACGATAGCTGAACGGTCGAGGAAGCTGTGGCGTGTACGTGTATTTGTGTGGGCGTGTGTGTGTGTGGGAAAGAAAGGATCTCAGGTGAAAGGAAGGGAGTGAGAGTGCTCCGTGTAAGCTGATGACGCTGTTGTTGATAACGGTTGATGGTGTTAGAAGAGCCCAGGCGCGGAAGGTGACTGAGTCTCCAGAGGATGGCGAGGAAAGACGCGACTTGTATCTCAAGAAGATAACGAATATTAATTCGTTATCGAAAGGCGCGAATACGGCGAATCAATATAAGGCGAATTTTCCACTCACGACTAACTGCTTAGAAAGAAGCGGAAGTACACGTTGCACAGGCGAGAGCTGGACGAACAGTACACCACAGCAGAAGAAGCGGTAACTGAGGTCAACTAGACGGGCGACAGAGAAGAGAACAGCACAATACACTGTTGACCAGGCGATGTACAGAAGAGAAGTGAAGTTAAGGTTTGGAGGAATACAGAAGGTTTGAAGGGTGAGGGAAACGAAAATAACGCGCGCAGTCCGAAGATGAAAGGTGCCGGCAATCCCACCACCAAAAACAGAGAGAGAGGGAAAATGCGGGGAAGCGTGGGAAATATGCGGGCGATGAAATTACTTCAAAGGCAAGCGGATTAACGCGTACGCACGCACGGGCGGAGTAGGCGCGTGAGAGAGACAGGCGTGGGAAAATTACCAAGTTAAAATATCAAGGCAGAGTTAATCCCTCAAAGGGAGCCGACCGAACATCCCGCCCGCCCTGAAGACTCGACTTCAGTGATCACTGGGTCGGGAGCGGACAAAGTTTGGCGAGAGGACGGCGGAGGGTGCCGGAGGCGGTGTGCACGTCGGCGACGCGACTGACGGAGTCACGTCCCGGATGGAGGGCGACGATGCGGCCTAAAGGCCATTGGCGCGGCGGAACATTGTCCTGGTGGACTATGACGACGGTGCCGGGTGCGACCTCCGTAGCGGGACGAAGCCACTTGGCACGTTGTTGGAGCGTGTGGAGATACTCCTGACGCCAGCGCTTCCAGAAGTCCTGTTGAATACGCTGGGTCAGGTGCCACCGGGACAGGCGATTAATATTAACGGCGGTAACATCGCGCTCAGGAGGCGCGGTAAGAGGGCGGAAAACCAGAAAATGGCCGGGCGTGAGGGGTTCCGGATCGTTCGGGTCGGAGGAGAGGGCGCACAGAGGGCGCGAGTTCAGGATCGCCTCAACGTCGGTGGTCACAGTGAGCAGTTCCTCGTAAGTGAGGCGCTGGTCACCCACGACGCGGGTGAGATGGTGCTTGGCGGACTTAATAGCCGCTTCCCAGAGGCCTCCAAAATGAGGACTGGCCGGGGGGATGAACCTCCACTCAATGCCAGCGGAAGCGGCGGCGCGACAGACGGCTTGTTGGTGACGTTCATCACCCAACAGGCGACCGAGTTCCCGAAGTTCGTTGTGGGCTCCGACAAAGTTGGTGCCATTGTCTGAAAAGATGGTGGTCGGGAGCCCACGGCGAGCGGTGAAACGGCGGAAGGCGGCGAGGAAGGCGGACGTAGAGAGCTCCGACGCGATCTCGAAGTGTACGGCTTTGGTGGTGAAGCAGATGAACGCCACCAAGTAACCTTTAGTGACCACCGCGCCGCGGAGGCGGGCGCTAGAGATGGCGAATGGGCCGGCAAAGTCAACGCCGGTCACGGTGAAGGCGGCGGCGGAGGTAACACGCTGAGTGGGGAGGTTACCCATAGGTTGGATGACGGGGCGCGGTTTGGCGGTGAAGCATCGGTTGCACTTTCCGATGCGATGGCGGACTACATTGCGACCATCCAGGATCCAGTAATGGCGGCGGATATAGGCGTGGGTGGCGAGAGCACCGGCGTGCAGAAGGCGGATGTGGGCGTCGTCGATGATGAGCTGGGTGAGCGGGTGCTTCTTAGGAAGCAAGGCGGGATGGCGGAAACCATAAGGTAATGGAGCAGAGGAGAGACGACCGCCGACGCGAAGTACCTGCTCATCATCCACGAAGAGATGAAGCTGGCGCACGAGGCGATGCCGAGATAGCGGATCACGGGCCTCGTGGATTTCTTTGTCCAGGTGCGGGGATTGGGCCAGGCGTACTAAGGCCAGAGTGGCATCCTGAAGCTCAGAGGCGGTGAGAAATCCAATGCGGCGGGTGGAGGGGTTGCGGCAGTTAAAACAAAAGCGCCGACAATAGGCGGTGACACGCTTAAGGGCCATCAGCGAAGAGAAGCGATTGAAGATGGTGTCGTCGTCGGAGCTGGCGACGAGCACCAGCGAGGCCGGGGGTTTGGCCTCTTGCTCGATGGACTCCTCAACGGAAGGCGCGGGAGCGTGGGGCCAGGAGGCGGGGGCGGTGGCAAGCCAGGAGGGCCCCTTCCACCACAAGGGGTGGTCCTGGAGGTGGTGAGGCGCTACGCCTCTAGAGGCGCAATCGGCAGGGTTGTCCTGAGAAGAGACATGGCGCCACGCGTTAGATGGAAGGAGATCTTGAATTTCCGCCACGCGGTTGCCGACGAAGGTCTTCCACCGGTGACTCTCACCCCGAATCCAGGCGAGTGCGACCGTGGAGTCGGAGAACGCGGTGAGAAAGGCGCCTAGGTGCGGGAGTATGCGCGTGTTAACCGCGTGGAGGAGTTTGGCGAGTAGATGGGCGCCACATAATTCAAGGCGCGGTAAGGATATGGATTTGTTGGGGCCACCTTTGATTTGGCGGTGAGGAGATGGACGTGATAATGGCCATTTGCAGTGGTGGTGTGGAGGTACACGACTGCGGCGTAACCCGATTCAGAGGCGTCGCAGAATCCCACAAGGTGATGAGCTGAGGAGGGATGAACGTCGGGCAATAGGCGCGGTATTTGAAGGTGGCCGAGATCCGGGAGGTGACTTTGGAAGTCATGCCAAGGCGCGACGAGTTCCTCGGGAAGGGTTTGATCCCATTCCAATTGGAGGCGACATAGCTGGCGGAAAAACAGTTTGGCGCGGAAGGTGACGGGAGTAAGCCACCCGAGAGGGTCGAAGATGCGAGCAATCTGGCTGAGAACGGTGCGTTTGGTGGAGGCGGGAGTGCTTATGCGGACGGCGTAGAAGAAGGTGTCCGCGGTAGGGTTCCACCCTAGCCCCAAAATTTTGAGGACCGGGTCGCGGTCCAGGCATAGGGGGTCCTCAGACGGAGAGAGGCGGCAATGGTCAGGCGGGAGGCCCTGCAGGAGGGCAGGAGAGTTGGAGGCCCATTTTCGCAACTCGAACCCGCCCGCCGTGAGCAGCTGCTGTAATTGGGCGCGTAGGGCTTGGGCTTCCGCCTCTGACGATGCGCCGGTGAGGACATCATCGACGTACACATCATGGAGGAGGGTGGCCCGGGCGTGGGGATACTTATCCCCATCATCCGTCGCTAGTTGGCGAAGGGTGCGTAGGGCGAGATAGGGCGCGGAGGATACGCCGTAGGTGACTGTGTTTAGGCGGAAGGACGAAATGGGGTCTTGATCGGAGAATCGCCAGACGATGCGCTGGAAATCCCGCTGCTCGGGAGTGACCAGGATCTGGCGATACATTTGCCGGATGTCGGCGGTGAAAACGAAGGCGTGAAGGCGAAAGCGCAGAAGAAGCGTGGCGATGTCGGCCTGAAGTTTTGGGCCTGTAAGCAAAAGGTCATTCAGTGACCGGCCGTTAGAGGAGGCGCAGGAGGCGTTGAACACGACCCGCAACTTAGTAGGCGGGTCGTCTGGGCGATGAACCGCGTGATGCGGAATGTAGTATGGCGAATAAGAGGGCGGCGCGTCATCGGGACGCACGACTTCCATGTGGCCGCTGTCCAAATAGTCGCGCATGAATTCGACATATGCGTCACGTAAGGCGGGGTTTTGATTAAGGCGTTTTTCTAATCGGAGGAACTGGCGGGTGGCGACGGCGACGGAGACCCCGAGGTTGACATCAATAAGGGGAAGGGAGACAATATACCGTCCACTGGCGGAACGTTGGACGGAGCGGGAGAAGAGGTTCTCACAGGCGCGTTCGGCGGTGGTCAGTGGTAGATTTTCTGGCACCTTATCGACCTCCCAGAAGCGGCGGACGAGCTGAGTTAGGTCCTCCTCCTCACCTTGAGAAGAGCAAGGGAGCAAGATGCACGGAGGAATGGCGAGTGAGGCGGGTGTCTCCGGGACTACAGGAAGTGAGGCGGTGCTATCCTTCGACGGACCCTCAGCAACAGGAGGCGAATTCGATGGAGGGGCTGGCGCGGAGCGTTGGTGAGAAACGCTAGAAGGGGGGCGCTCATTGTCGCGGGTGGATGCGGTAAACCGTACCCGTTTCGCATACGGCAGAGGGCGATAAGGCCCATAAAGGACCCAGCCGAGAGTGGTATGAAAGGCGGCTGGGGTACGCAAGGTAGGCGGAAGCCTGCCCGGGAGAAGAAGATGGGGGAGGACATCATTCCCAAGAAGAACATCAATGTCTCCCGGTTTGTTAAACCGGCAGTCAGCGAGGCGAAGATGCTTCAGCCGGGCCCAGTTGACCGGCAGAGCCTGGTGCGGGGTGGGGGGAATGATGTGGTCAAGCACCAGCACGGATACGGACAGACGAGGCGGATCACCGGGGTGCAAAAGGGTGACGGTGGCACGGTAATGTGAGAGGGTGGAGGCGTGGGAACCTAGAGTGGCGATTCGGGAGTCCGAACGCTGGAGCGGTAGACGAAGGCGTTGGGCACAGGCGCGGGTGATGATAGTCACATGACTCCCGGAATCGACGAGGGCGCGAGTGAGGTCACCATACGGAGGATTTTCTAGGCGCAGGCGAACGGTGGGCATGAGCACGGGTGGAGGCGAGCGAAGTGGGGCGTGAAGCGGGAGCGACGGTCAATAGTCAGGCAGAGAAGGATCGGAGAGATGCCGCCTACGAATGCGTCCACGGGAGGCGGGAGGCGATTGAGGTCTCGGATCGGAAATGAGTGGTGGCGGTGATGGGCAGTCGGCCCACCGTTTACATGGTGGGGAGGCGCCACGCTCAGCCTCCGGATGAGGCAGTGAGAGTGAGGGAGGCGGCGATTGGCTAGGAGAGCGGGGAGGCGAGGGGCGGCGACTGGTTGAGGGCTCGTACGAAGACGGAAGACGAGTGGGGACGCTTTGAGAAGGAAGATGCAAGATGGTATGGTGGCGACGTCGGCACAGGTGGCACGTCTGTTCTGAGCGGCATCGGTCATGAAGATGACCATCGGACAGACAGTTCCGGCACACATGGTGGTTCATAACAAACTCGCGCCGACGCCCCACGGACATTGATTTGAATGCCACACATTGACGAATAGTGTGGTCTGGGCCACGGCAGTAGGCGCACAAGGGGGTGGAGCGGGGTCGCGGCGGAGATGTAGTCGCCGTAGTAGATTTAGGCGACGTAAGGCCGGGGGTGCGGGCGGCGCGAGGAGGCGAGGACGGGCCAGAGGACCTCGGCAGCGGGAATGGAGGGCGAGAAGGAACCGAGTCGCGAGAGCGAGGCGACGGGGGGGTGATGTGATGCGGAGAAGGGGGGATGAGGCGTAAGGCGTGCAGGCGTCGTTGCAGGAAGGCGGTAACGTCCGTGACTGTGGGGAACTCGACAGCCGCATGCTCGAGTTCGAACGCTTCCCGGGTCTGGGCGTCGAAGTGGCGGGCGATCAAGGAAAACATGAGGAAGGAAGCGAGATCTGGGGCGGCCACGGTCAATAGGGCGTGAGCGGCTTCCAAAGGGCCAGTGAGTATCCGTTCCAGGCTCTGGACGGACGAAAGGGGGGTGCCGGAAGGAACCTCGAGGAGGCGCTGTAGGAGGGTTTCGGCAAAGTGCCGGCGGTTATCATACGCCGTGCACAGAGCTTGCCAGGCGCGATCGAATTGACCGTCCACTAGCGGGATATTGGCGATGATGGCGCGGGGGGGGCCCTCTAGCACCCCATGAAGATAGTGCAGGCGATCGATATCGGAAAGCGACGTCTGGTCGATGACGATCGATTGAAATAAGGCGCGAAATTCCCCCCAGCGACAGATATCGCCGGAGAAGGTGGGAACGGGAATAACTGGAAGACGGGAGGCAGAGGAAGTGGAAGGTGCGGAAGCGGAGGCGGAGGCGGGAGGACACAAGACCTCGGACAGTGCAAGCTGCACTTCGTGATACAGGGCGCGGAGTTGCCGACGCTTGGCTAGGAGACGTTCTTCGGACATGTCGCCTGGTAGCTTGGAGGCCTGAAGGTAGGGCTCCGTCCGTTGGAGGAACGCGGAAAATTCCTCTTCTGCCAGGCGTTGCATGCCCAAAGCGCATTGGGGGGAGAGTTGGTTACTCTTCCGTTTGGCGAAGAGGTCGTCCAGAAGCTGCTGGAGCACTTCCGTAGCTTCTTTGACCAGTCTGTCAAAGACGACAGACGACAGCTGGGCGCTGACGGGGGGAGGCGTCTTACGGGGCATGGTAAAGATGGCGAACTAACCACCGGATGCGGAATCCGGCCCGGAGGACCAAAAATGTCTGCGCGGCAGACACCCAAGGAGCGAGGGCGAACGTACGCCAAGAAGTGAAATACAAAAAAAATAAAATAAATAAATTAAAATAAAAATGAGATGCAAAGGAAGAAGCTGCGACTTACCTGGAGAGTGGTGAAGCTGAATGCGCAAGCGGCGAAGCTGCGACGATAGGTGAACGGTCGAGGAAGCTGTGGCGTGTACGTGTATTTGTGTGGGCGTGTGTGTGTGTGGGAAAGAAAGGATCTCAGGTGAAAGGAAGGGAGTGAGAGTGCTCCGTGTAAGCTGATGACGCTGTTGTTGATAACGGCTGATGGTGTTAGAAGAGCCCAGGCGCGGAAGGTGACTGATTCTCCAGAGGATGGCGAGGAAAGACGCGACTTGTATCTCAAGAAGATAACGAATATTAATTCGTTATCGAAAGGCGCGAATACGGCGAATCAATATAAGGCGAATTTTACACTCACGTCTAACTGCTTAGAAAGAAGCGGAAGTACAAGTTGCACAGGCGAGAGCTAGACGGAAAGTACACCACAGCAGAAGAAGCGGTAACTGAGGTCAACTAGACGGGCGACAGAGAAGAGAACGGCACAATACTGTTGACCAGACGATGCACAGAAGAGAAGTGAAGTTAAGGTTTGGAGGAATACAGAAGGTTTGAAGGGTGAGGGAAACGAAAATAACGCGCGCAGTCCGAAGATGAAAGGTGCCGGCAATCCCACCACCAAAAACAGAGAGAGAGGGAAAATGCGGGGAAGCGTGGGAAATATGCGGGCGATGAAATTACTTCAAAGGCAAGCGGATTAACGCGTACGCACGCACGGGCGGAGTAGGCGCGTGAGAGAGACAGGCGTGGGAAAATTACCAAGTTAAAATATCAGGCAGAGTTAATCCCTCAAAGGGAGCCGACCGAACACTTGATTACAATAAAATAAAGAAATATTATGAATCGTTATACTTTTTTTTGAACTGCGTCCGCCAGCAATTTCCTGTTTGTCAGAGGTGCCCAGACGGAGAGACATAAGGTTAAGAATCTCTGCTCTAGAGTCGTCTATAGAATAAAGAAAAAATTGTATTAAGCCTCCATTTTATCTGCTGTGTAATAAAGTTTTCCATTTTTACGCAACTTTGGCACACGCATACACACACACACACACACACACATCTGTTTGTATAGCATTGCAAATATGACGCAGCAATCTGAAAGCTCAACAAATCATTTATCTACAAAATTGCCTTCCACCAACGCTCCACCAGTGTGATTCATCTATTAGAATCGGAGGGGAAGTGTATGATTGGTTTACTACTCTCACTGGCACATGTATAATAGATCTGGCAACCCCTCTCTGTCAAATACTTTCATATTTCACACTATCTTTTACCCTCTATATCTTCCCTTGTGTAATAAAAGTAAAAGAAAATAAATAGGAGGAATATTGACTTTATGCTTTTAACATTGGGAATGATTTAATTTAATTCAGATACACGGTTTTAGAGGTATCACTAAGCCAATGAGATTTAATATTAAATCTGTTAATACTGTCATTATGGTAAACATCCTATTTAGTGGCTCTATGTAGTTCTGTTAATGACCTCATTTAAGGATAAGAACATAGTGTAACGTAATTTTAAGCATTGGGACACACCTGTTTTCTCCCTTGTTTTAATGAACATTAATTTCGAATATATCTTCTCCTTTACTAATCATTTCTTAATTGTAAATCTTTCAAGTTATTTATTTAAACTCGTTTATTATTTAAATAATATTATTGGAGTGTACCAGAGGATCTTAGTGCTTCTATTTTTTTTCCCTTACTGTAAGAAATAGTATGGATATTTACCGGAAATACAAGTTTTGAGGTCCTCCCAGCATGAAAAAAAAATGCTTTTAACGAATGATTAATACGATTTAAACGATTTTCTTTAAACTTCGTATAGTATTTAAACTCGTATCAACAAATATTTGATTACGAGGTTGAAGCGAAGATATGTGCATCCAGGTTGGCCATATGTTCCGACACTGGAAAAGATTTTCCTAACATCAGAAAGCTATTGAGAGAAACATCTTTTGAAGAATGGACAAACTCTAAATGGCAAGGGGTAGGGGTATGCCACTTTAAGGAAGGACAGCCCGAAATTAAATCAGTTTGTATATGACAAGAAAATCTTATCATGTTTAGAATGGAGTAATGCTGTTAAGCTGAACATAAACTTCGTGCTGTTCCTAGGGGGTTGGCGGACAGTCGGCAGGAGCTGTTTTGGACCCCTATGTCGCAGATGCGGCAGAGAGCCTGAAACACCAGCGCATGTGCTTGGTAATTGTCCTGACAACATGCTTCTTGTAACTAGACACTGTTACGTCTATAGTAAAGCTCTGTGACAGCTCCGACAACTCAGTGAAGACGGTGGGGGGTTCGGGTAAGCAACAAAAAAAAAAAAATTGTTTGTTTTCAGAAGGTTTCAAAACTCTCACAATAAAAACCTGTTCAAACATTTTATAGTTAATTCCAAATAAAAATGCACCAAATATATATACATATGTAACAAAATAGATTATTAAAGAACTTGTTATATAGAAATTATTATTAGATAAAAAACAAGTATAGCTAATAGTAACAATCACTCACCCCTGCGGGTTTAATTATTATTGTTCAGAAATGTCTAAATAGAACAAACTCAAACTCATAACACACCTTCTCTCGTCTCTTTGTGTAAATGATCTTAAAACATGCCCATGTGATTTTTTTAAACGAGCTTCAATTAGCAATCAGATGATTTAATTCAACTTGTATTTGAAAATTAGGTGGGTAATTCCTCCATCTGTCCAGAGATGCCACTGACCTACTTTCCTTCTAACAACACCTAAAGGGTAAAGGGTAAATCACGCCTTGATAGAAATTATGAAAAAAAAAGGTTATGTGACTCTCGAACAGGTGTACGCTGTAGATACAGATGGATCTAAACATACGCCGATATTATAGTATTTGACAATGCCAGCAATGTAGCGTATATTTTGGATCTGACCATAGATGAGGAGAAAAGGGCCATTTGCGAAAAATGTATTCAATTTTATATGGAGAAGTTTAAGGATCAATACGGGGTCAGGGGAGTACAAGGTGCATGGCTTGTGGTTTGGTGCCAGAGGTGTGTGGTGCCTAAGACAACCTTTGACTTTTTAGACAAGGTAAATATTAGCCTTAAAGACATATTCTCCTTTAGTGGAGAATATTTTAGTTGACACCCTGGGAATTTTTTCCCAGCATATTATAGATAAACTTATATTTAGACTTAGATGCACTTTATGTCATCTATACATATCAATTCTTTTATTTGACATTGGACATTAGGACATCCTTATATTTTAACTTTTTATTGCTTGGTATTATCGCTTTTAGCTATGTCTACGTTTTTGCTATGAGTACGCTGTGTGTTGGAGCACCTTGGAGCAGCCCCACTTGATTTTTAAGTGTTCTCTCATACTTAAAATCCAAATTTCATTCCAATTTTCCAAATTTCATTCCAAATTTGAAGCAAATTGGGTTAACCGGTAATGCGACTTCACTGAATGTTTGGTTTAGTTTTTTTTTTGGATTTTCTCTATAACGGATATGATTTTTTTTTTTTGAACTTGAAATACTATTTGCTCTGATTATTATTATTATACTATCATTATTATTATTATAACAGTCTCCTCACGATGGCTTGTTTCGGAAATAAGAAACGGAAGTTCAGAAAGAAGTGTATACGAAGAGGAAATGTTTGTCTGGGGATGGGCAGAAAGGACGGCGGGGGTTAATGACTGGTTAGCGTAAAAAGGTATTTGATCCAAAAAAGATCGTTTAATTTATCATCTAAATGGCAACTAATTTGGGGAAGGCTATAGCCTTCTAGAGATAAAGTTCTTAGGCAATATTTTAGATGGAATTTAAGGATGGAAGAGTGTAAGGTTCTAATGAAGTTTTTAAAGGCAGCATATAAATAGATGCGTTGGCAGGAAGAGGAAGCAATATCTTTAGAAAAAAAATCTCTGGAACTTTACTAAAGCATCATAATCCTGAAAACGCCAGACTTGAGAACCATAGCGGATGTCATAGTGGATGTTTAAAACACAACCACTGATCGGCAGAAACTATTAAATAATTGGAATTTAGCTTTTATAGGAACATTATTTGTTTGTGAATAAAATTTGACTAAATTTTTGTTGATATCTGTTATTGCTGAAGAGAAATATTTGCACAAATATAAACGTTTCTTTTTTTTTCTCTTAAGAAAAATTGATTTTAATGGGTTCTGAGGAAATTGTGATGTTAAATTTTATAAATTATAGATATGGGTTTTATTAATGTAGTAATTGACATTTCTCTTGTGGATTACAATGTAATCATTTCAATTAGGGGCGGGTGTTGGTGTATTGGTTATGAGCATGGACTTGTAAGTGGGAGGACCCCAGTTCGAGTCCAGCGCATAACTAAATTTTATATTTGTTTAAAAAATGTTAATAGTAAAGTAGGTGCTTCCGCCCCCGTCCACGACACCTAATTTGCTAGTTAGACGTTAAGCCCGCCTGAAAAAATAGGCATTACTTTACTTTACTTTAATCATTTCAATTATTATCTACTATGGGTTAGAACATGTACCCCACATAAACCGAGTGTTTTTGTTAGGCCTAAGTTTAAGCAAAATATTGTTACTTTATAATTGTATTAACTGGTGTAGTAGGGGGTACTGGGAGTGTTTCACACCAAATTTTTTTCTGTAAAATTGTGATCCCAGAGTTCTAAACAAAAAATAATTTATTTTTTTTTTCTTATCCTTGACTTTTATTAGAAAAAGAGTTGGTCTGTTTCGTCCTCAGTCTTTTTAATCAAGAGTTCTGTTTGTTACTATAGTAGCGTCTTTTACGTATAAACAGAATATTTTCAGTTGCCATACACTGTCCCAGGTTTCTAAAGTGAATGGACAAGAAACATTGCTTAGGCATGATTGGGAGGCCAGAGCTATGCCTAATATTACCCATAATCTTTTAATTAAACCCACATATATATATATATATATATACATATATATATATATATAAATAAACATGTCTGATACGAACGTAGCCATCAGGACTGGGCTGGATTGTGGCAAGTATCCTCAAATGGTGCATAACGCGGTAGTTCTTTTCAAACGTAGCAGCTAAGGCTGATATTTATAAATTAGAAGATCCAGCAATAAACTCATCCGTCCAAGGTTGAGCTCGGATCCACCCACGGAAAAATGAGAGCGTACTTAAAACTCTTCGGTCATTTAGATTGGCTGTGTGATCCAAAAATAAATCAGGAAATAGACCGTTGATCGTTTTTTTTTTTTTGCTGCCAACTTTTTTAAAACCGTTAAAGCCGTCAGATCACCGCTAAGCCACCACCTAAACGTTCATTTGCACGTTCCTGGCCGTCAACTTGTAGCTATCCTAACACATCTCTTTACTGATAAGGGATGTTTATTCCATAGTTACATTATGATTATGGAGAACCAAAGTTGAGATGAGGGAAATAAATATACGAGGGTTATTCAGTAAGTAACGAAACAAATCGGTGTAGTTCAAAAACGATTTATTTAATCAGTACAAAACTTTGGCTACTTTTCAACATAGTCCCCCGCAACATTTATGCACTTGTCCCATCGTTCTTCTAATTTGTGTATGCCTCTGGCATAAAAATTCTTTGGGTTGATCTCGAAGCTACTTTTGCACCTGATTTTTAAACTTCTTGCATTGGATTGAAAAATGTTCCCCAATAAGCTCTTACTTCAAGGGGGTCCAAAACAAATGGAAGTCTGATGGGAGCGAGGTTGGGGCTGTGGGATGTGAAAGGATTTCCCAAC
>JAAEAF010009328.1:0-20213 GCA_011037195.1 Triatoma infestans
TTATAATAATTCCATTTTGTCATTAAACACACACACACACACGCACACACCTAGTAGCATAAGCTTATAACCTTCCGCACACATATATACAACCAACAAACTAACAAGTGTGAGTGTAACAGAAACATTACGTTGAAGTGAACTCTCTACACTTTACTTGGTGAAGTTGCTCTGACGAAGGATGAAGGATGCTCTGACGAAACCGGTCAGGGACAAATGGAATGAAACTGTGGAACCCTCCACCAAATTATGCTTATCTTTGCCAGATGTTGTTATACTAGAGATATATACATAGCGGAAACAGCTCTATAAAAGTTGTTTTTCCCTATCTGCAGAAAACAGCAATAATATTGGTCATAGCATGAACCAACAGAAAAATTTTATCCACATGATAAAGCTTTGATAATTTCATCTTTGAGTACTTAATAGTTTTATTTATCACGGCTCTGAACTCGAAAAATTTGTGCTATAGCTCAGCAAAAATCATTCTCAGAGTATATAGGAATAATGGATAACTCTGGCTTTAAATCTACTGAACCAGAAGGTAAAGCAAACCTTACGGGACAGTATCGGACCTAATGAAGATCTCTTGGTCAACTAGTATTGCTTGTTGTAAATTTTTACCTAAAACTCCGAATTCACAAACCCACTTAGGCTAGCCTTCAAGTAGTGTCTAAGCATGGATTTTGTTAAGAGCCCCCCAAAAAAAAGGTCCAGTATTATTCCAGCGACATCCATGGAAAATCACTGTAATTGATCTTTTAGATGGGGGTGGGGGCTAAAGAAAGCTAATTTTTTATTTTATTTTATGGAAATGTTATTTTTCATTAAAAAAAATTGACTTTGTTAAAGAACTTGAAGCAAAAGATTGTGCTGCTTTATTTCAAGTAAGATACTTGAGGAGCCAATTTATAAATAAAATAAAAAAATACCGAATTGTTATCCAAAGCAGTGATAATCATTTGCTGTCTACTTTAGGCGTACGGGAAATGAACGCGACAGCATAAAATTGTAACGCCTGACGATAAACAAAAAAGAAATGAGCTTGGTGAATCTACGACAATATGAAGGAAAAGATCGGCATACATATTTTATGTCTTAGAAAAACAGTCATAGCAAACTCTGCCTTATTGCGTGTACCGAATACAGTATTCAAATCTAATAGATTGAAAATTGATTATTTTGGAATAATGCTAATGATTAATTAAAATATCAGAAAATGATATATTTTTTCCTTAAATAAAACTTGTTTTTATTTTAGTTTTAAATTTTTTTTTGAGAACGTATATTTCATTTTCTAATTAGTTATGCACTTTTTGAAATCTAAATCCTGTTGATTACAAACACGCTAAGTAAAAATTATATGCTGAACTAATCTGAACAAATTTCCATCAATCACTATTATGGTGTAAATTTGCTATAAAATTAAATATAAAGATGTAGTTATTATGTATAAGTAATTCAGTGGTATGTAATTTATGTATGAAATGTAAATGAAGTTCATCTCTATGAATGATGCACACCAGTCGGGTCCACCTAAATATACAATATCATACAACTAAATTGTATTAATATTTATGGCTACATTATGCCTATATTTCATCCTAAAACAATTTTGATTTATTATAAAATTGAAGTTAGCAAATATTTTCTCTAAAAGATTGAGGTATTCGTGCCGTATTAAAAACTTTGTTGAAGATATATAAAAGTAGATCCAAAAAAAAGGTTGTGATACATTTTTGAAAAATTCGGACGTAATCCTATCATTTTCCAGGAGCTTACCATTTTTTGATTTGGCCAACACTAATAATAAATTATCCATCTGAAAGGGTTTATCCAAAATATCGTTTTCAATGTATGGTTTTCAGCATAGTGCACCTTGCCAGCTGTTAATAGGAAGTTAAAAATACCCTTAAAGTATTCTCTACATTCATCAGTTTCTATTTCTGATGAATATTGAAAACTTTTTCTCTTAAACGAATTTACCACATCCCAAAATTTTTTACTATTTTTTTGTATTATTAATTTGATTTATTATGTAGTGATTACTCGTATATTCTACTTTTTTTCTTTTGACACAAATCTTTAAAATTCTTATTACATTTTAAATACATTAATTTATCTTCTTCTTTATTCCATTTCTGGTACCGATTAAGATATAAGAACCTTTCTATATGCGCCTCATTACATTTCCGATCATATCATTTTTATTTGTAATTTGAATTATTTTTTTTGGGATTAGGGTTATAGCCAGCGGCGGTTTTGATGACATTACAGATTAAATTAAGAGCTCAATTAAATCTTAATAGCTTAATATTAACTCAATTAGCTCAATTAAATCTTAGAGCTTAATTTACTAGTCCTTTTAAAGTTGCTCACACAAAGCATAACACTTCAACTGTATAATCCTTAAAGTCTTTTCCTCCTTGCCCAGCAACAAAAAGAATTGTACATGGTGACGTCGAGATTCTATTATTGTTCATACTCTGTTAATACAAAAAACAAAAAACAAACAAAATCAAACGTGATTTTCTATTACTGCATTTACAAACTTATAATATTTAATTTCTTTTAATCCTATTGCTACTACAGGAAGTATTTGTGATTGGGTCAAATTTTCTAATTGAGTTTTTGCCGGAAATCCACGTTTTATATTCCACGGTGTAAGAAAATAATGTTTTTGGCAATGCGTGTGTGGGTGGCTGTGTGTATATGTATGTATGCGTGTGTGTTGTGTGTATATAGGTTAGAACAAAATATCGCCGGAAGCTCAAACTTGGTACTCCTTTTAGGTAATACCAACGTATCTGCCACGAAGGTTTCTTTGTTCCATATTCATGAACCGGAAGTATGACTATTGAATGCATTTTTTTTCTCGCAGTTTTCACACAATTCCAAACGATTTTTTTTTCTTAGCTTCCGTGTAGCTAAACATATAAATGTGCCTTTCACTTTTATTTGAAACATTTCCTAGGGAAAATTATTTTTTTGGGGGGGGATTCTCGTGGAAAAGTAGCGTAAGCTTTCCTTTAAAGTACCTCTTCAGTATAATTTATGATTCTACCACATATATGATATTAATCCATATTAGAAGCGTGATAGAATTCCAAAATTTTTTGGAAAACCGGCTAAACGAAAGAAAGTGGTACTTAAAAATCGGATTTTTATATTTTGATGTTTTTGAAATATTGTCGAAAACGACGGCTATATAGATATCATTAGACATATTTTCCCGTGATAGCCTGCTTTGTTTTTGTGTCGTCGACCGGTTTCGGGCATTCGCCCATCATGATTATGATGAAACCAGTCGATGATCACAGAAAGAAGCATGCTATAACGAGAAAAAAAATACTCTGATGCTTCCCAGTAATGCTGGGCTGGCCCAACCACAACAAGATAGATTTCCCTTTAAATCTGAAATGCTAGATGCACCTTTATTCGAAACAATTTAACGTAAAAATTGATTTTAATTGATTTCTAACGAATTTATGACATAACTTTTCAAATTTTATTTGATTTTCTTCAATGTTATTAAGGCCTGACTTGTGGTCTACAATAGTAGTCATTTAAACTATCTCCAGTACCTCTATTTATGTTAGGACAAGTTCAATTCAAATTCGAACATTTTATAATTGTATTTTTTTTTTTTTTAAATTTAGGCGCATCAACATCTATGGTCATTCGCGGTCAGTGCTTTCTCAGTGCACTGCCAGCCTCCGGACAGTGTTCTCTCGCTATAGACTACACTGTCCATTACCGAACAGGCTCCTAGTAACAAAAAAATCTAAGGTTAGCCCGGCTGGATTTGAACCCCGGATCTCCGCGTTGCTAGTCCAGCGCGCTATCACTGAGCTAACCCTTTCCCTGAAATTCATCAATGAACTTACATAAACAGTGTTAAATTCAATAAAATGTTTTTTTTTTTTTTTCAGTAAACAATAATAGAAATAATTAATATCTAAAGGCGAATCTGTTTCTCACTACTATTATTGGTTTATTGATTTATGCAGAATTTCTCAAAATATAGAAGTATACTTTTTAAGTTTATTTTCCTTAAAATAAAATCGTTAATATTTTAATGTATTTTTAAAATTAACTATACAATTTATATTATCATATATATATATATATAAGGTGAAAGCAATGAGATGTTACAGTGCATTAACTAGACGTAAATAATTTATACTTTGAGAAGTTCTAGTGAACTGAATCAATGCTGTTACAACACCTCAAAGCCCTCTCTCCATATCCTTTCTCACACCACTAATTTCTTTAAATTCAGAAATGGACCGAAAAGTATTCCTTTATTTTCAAATTATTTATAAATGGCTTTTTCTAGATTTATAATATTTACATCTATTTCTTCAATAACAACTAGTGTATTATTATATTTATTATTATATTATGCTGGAGAACTGCAAACAATTCAAATAACTGGCAAACAGAAAATGGCAGCGAATACTTTTTGCTATTGAACAGCTTTTGCTTTAGTGCTTTTCCATATTTAATAAAATATGTAAAACCACTAAAAAAAAGAAAAAAAAAAAACCATAAATATATTCTAAATGTCATACCATTAAAATAAGAAATAAAGTAAGAAGAAAAGAAGTATATGTTGCCTGTCATAGGAGTCACTAGACGATATTTAGTGAGTGTTATTTCAAACCTTGTATCTTATAGTGTAGATAACTGTGACAAATGTACATATATATATACTTCAGTGGTTCATATTGTAATTTTATTATTTACATTTTTGCATTTTATAAAATACTTGTATTAGTTTCTGAAATTAAAGGAAATAATTATCTAGCCATGGCAATCTTAAGTGCGAAATATCTTTGCTTAATTTTGTCGTTTTAGCTAAGCGATATTCGACGAGGCATGCTTAGGAGACCATTTTTGGCTTATGTAATCCGAAGTTAATTGTGGTAGATTTATTGTTAAGATATCATAAGTTGTATCTCTTTTGTTTTATTCTCGGCTAGACAAAGATCCCATATTTCCTCGCTAGATAAAAATCTATATAATACGATTATGAATAAATATTTGAAAAAATGTATCCGCAACAAAGTATTTTTAAAGGCGATAGCTGTGAGTTTGGCATAAATTTGAACTGTCATTACATACTTTACTGAGGGGTTGAGACATAGGGATATTTTTCTCCTGGCCCTAAAAAGACTTGAACAAGAACGGCCTGAGAAAGCGGTACTTTGTGTTGATTCCCAAGCGTTCAGTCCATTCAGGCATTTACAAGGCACGCCCCAAGTGAGTTCCATGATATTCTAGAGGGACGTTTTCTAATGGATAGTCTCATTATTTCGGGCAGGGAAATTTTTATGCAATGGATCTCTAGCTATTGTAGAATAATAGGAAATGAGAAAGCAGACCAGCTTGCCTAATTGGGAACGCAGAAGAAACAATCAGCGAAGAACCAATAGAGTTCAACATGGTGAAGAGGATCCTGAAAGAAAGTTTCGGGTAGGAGATGGATAAAGGATCCACGAACAGGCTAGAGGAATATCCTGAGCACACTAGAAAGTCGGTTAGCACACAATCTGCTCATAAGCGTAGCGGTTGCGTGCTCTGGACTGGCAACTGGGCACAACTATCACCGGGTCCATTTACACGCATCGGTGTGGTTGTTCTTTTGTTCGGTGCGGATTGTAGCTTATGCGGACATGTGGTCTCAGTGACAGGTAGACATTTGTTTGATTCTGAGGCCTTACAAAATGTGCGCTAGCTGCCTGATAGGCAGGCCGATCATTATTATTTTAATTCAAATATTTATTGGAGTGCTCGAATTCGACTTCGGCTAGACACCGACTCGACATTTGTAAAAAAAAAAGAGGACAGTCTGGTAAAAACTATAATTCCCACAAAGCTTTATGTAATACAAGCGCATCTAAACTTTCGCAAATATAAATAAAAATTTTCAATTTGAATACTATCAGCATTAAAAGAAAGTCGTTTGAGTATTTATCACACTAGATAATTTTATGTCATTTTTTTCAAATTTTCCTGAAATATAAATTTCAAGATTCCATGTTTGTATGATTCTAGGATTTCTTGTTTTCTAGTGTTTTTAAAGTCACTGTGAAGTCAGTATTTCTGGTTTAGGGTATATTATATCAATAAAGTGTTGTAGTTTATTGGAAAGGCTGGATAGAAGATAGGGGGAAGGGTCCTAGTTCCAACAAGGCGGTAAGTTGTTTCAATCTGGTATAAGAAGAACTATATAGTAGAAACAGGGACATAGTAGTAAAAGTGTATGTGTTGCAGAAGTATGGGTAAATTGGAAGTATGAGGTATTGGGGGGGGGGATGTTGGGGGGAAGGGTGAATATGTTGGTCCCGAGAGTGTCACAACCCTGATTGTGACCAAGTTATGAGATCTTCACTTTCCCTTATGTTCTTTCTCGCCTCTTCTTCTTCTTCTTCTTCTTTCGTAAAAACCAACCTCCTTCAATCATTTTGAGAGAGAGAGAGAGATAGTGTGAGAGTGAGAGAGAAGACAAGGTAGTTGTAAAGGAGACCAATACATGGTGTTTGGACCAATAACCATACAAACCTTTCACACTACACCATACTACTTCTTCCAACTCTCACCACCAAATGCTCTTACTATATCTTCTAGTATGTTTCTCGGAAAACATGACAAACACTCAACACTACGCCATACTTATTGACAAGTTTTCCTGTTCACTTTATCCACCAGAACGCTATACAACAATGTTTACTACTCAATCAATCAAAAAAAATAAAAAAAAGGTCAAGTACCACTCTTTGGACACAACTTTTTTATTCAAAACAGTACAATGAACTTGAAAACAATACTATATTTACAAAGTCCTTAACAACTTTTTTTATACTCATCACTTTTATTCTTTATTTTTTTTTTTTAATCTCTTATATTATTATTATTATTATTATTGAAAATAATAATTCTCAACGGTTTGATTAGAGATGAAGAAAGAAGTTATCAAGGAGCGGTCAAAAAAAGTAATAATAATTTTTTTTATAGATTTCAACGTTTCGACAAATATATTGTCTTCTTCAGGGGTAGAAATGAAAAAAGATTCTTTCAATCATTTTTTTTTTGTTGGGGGGGGAAGGAGGGATGATGCACATCAAATAATCAGTTTAGATACTTTTGTGTGAAGTTTGTAGTAAGATATTTTGGTGTTTGAAAGAATTTGGTAAACAAAATTTGTCGAAATTTTTTCAGGTAATCTATAAAAAAATTGCTTTTATTGACCTGCTCCTCTATATCTTCTTCATAAAGGCAGCGATAAGTAATAGGTTTAAGAATATTATAGTAGAGGTAAAGATCGCTAACCTGGTTTGTATTACATAATATATAGTTAAGTATTTTGCTATCCACCTTCTGTCCACGATATTTGTTCAATTAAACCTCAAATTGTTCTCCTGAAAAAATACGCTATTATTTTATCTTACTTACTTATATTTGCTTAAAATTTTTTTATGAAGAGAGTGTCAAATACTATCTAATTTCATCGATGTGAGATCCAGTTGAGACGTCTCTTGGTTGTCTGCCTCACACTTTGCAAATAAGACACACTTATTTGTCCGCTATAGCAGTTTTTGCGATTCATACAGCGTATTGCTTGGGCATTCGAGGAGAGTAAGTTTCACATCGTTTTTAGTTCCTAAAAAACTGAATCCTTTCTAGGTCTGCATTATGTTTTTCTAAAGTGCAGATTTCTAGAAAATTGAATCATATTAATAGTTATGAAGTCGTAAAACAGATGTTTTATATTGATGACCAGGGCTACCAACTTAAGCTACTAAAAGTATCGTAATTCTTATACAGATAATAATCTTTAATTTACGATTTTTTTTTTTTTTTTTGTATCTCTTTACTAATTGAATGGCCCTCGTAACACATCAGTGCTAGAATCAGGATTCGATTTATTGTGTGGCTTAAGCAAGCATCTGGTGGACAAGTGGGAAGATACTTTTTGTAGCGTATCTGGTAACGATGATCTGAACTAAACGACGATGGAAAGCTGACCGCATTCTACAAAAAAAAAAAAAAAAAATTGCCTCTAGTAGTCCTTTCCCTTCAAGATAGGTTGTTGCACCAAGGTTTACTTCTTAATTAACACGCAAGTACACTAGTGACAATGACGATTAGGCGCAAAAATATTTTTAACCAGTTGCATGTCATCAACACCGGTTAATGACATCAACACAGGTTGTACATCCAACAAGGCGGCCCAATACATGGTGTTTGTACCAATAACCATACAAACCTTTCACACTACACCATACTACTTCTTCCAACTCTCACCACCAAATGCTCTCGGATATCTTCTACTATGTTTCTCGTAAAACATGACAAACACTCAACTCTACGGCATACTTATTGACAAGTTTTCCTGTTCACTTTATCCAACAGAACGCTACACAACAATGTTTACTACTCAATCAATCAAAAAAAATAAAAAAAGGTCAAGTACCATTCTTTGGACACAACTTTTTTATTCAAAACAGTACAATGAACTTGAAAACAATACTATATTTACAAAGTCCTTAACAACTTTTTTTATACTCATCACTTTTATTCAATTTCAATCTCTTTTCAATCTCTTATAATATTATTATTATTATTATTATTATTATTGAAAATAATAATTCTTAACGGTTTGATTGTCACACAGTAATTGAATAATATTTTTTTTTAACCAATTTATAAAATTAAATAGAATTTTTAATTTACAATTTGTTTCCTCAAAAAATGGAAAAATTGTAGGAAGCTGGAATTGTTTGGGTACATGCATTACTACACCAAGGTTCGGGCAAAATCCATCAACCGAAAATGTTAGTTCCACAAAATATATTTTTTGTTTGTTTGTTTTTCGCGATTTTCACGAAAATGGCTCCAAAGATTTTATTCAAACTACGTATACTTTTTATACACAAAAATACATATCACTTTTATTTGCAACATTTTCTCCGAGAAAATTGGTTTTTATGCGGGGGGGGTTCAGTAGCGAAATACTTTCCTCCAAAATACCATTTCTGTATAATGTTGGGTTTTATTACCTACGTAATATTTACAAAAATATTAGAAGCATTCATAGAATTAGAAATTTAAAGAAAACCCGTTTATCAGAAGTACACTTTACAGAAGAGGATTTTGAATGTTTTAGAGCTTTCTCGAAAACAGGTACAACAGTTTTCTTTAAATTGTTGTGGTGGTTGGTTCCGCAGAGCTGGAAAGCATCAGAGACATTTTCCATGATAGCCTGCTTCTTTTTGAGGTCATTGGTGCGTTCGCCCATCATCAGGATGCTTTTTGTCAAAAAGTGTGTTAACATAGATTTGCACAGAGCAAATTTAGTTGATACACTGGTCTTTTAATGTTTTTGTAAGGGCTTAACTAGGTTAGGTACTAGGATGGTACCTGAGTGGGAAAAAAACACAGTGTTTTTTAACATAGGGTCTTAAAGAGGCATATTGTACCCTTCAAAATGGAAACATCCGACACTTGAGGATGTGCAACTTAAACTACATATTTAGCAGAAGATTTACTTTATTATTAATTGTCCATACTATCTTACTATTATATTTATTTATTTACAACAGCTCGAAATAACACTGTGTCAGCCGTGGGCTGCTGTGAAGTAGTTATTGACATGAAATGGTAAAATCCGAGCTGAATGATCGTAACATATTATAGATAAATATATGTGTATTATAATAAATGTGTAAACACACTGAGTGTGTTAACTGAATTTGCTTTGTGAAAGTCTGTGTTATCAGACTGTCTGACAAACGTATCCTGAAGATGGGCGAACGACCGAAACCGGTCGATGACCACAAAATGAAGCAGGCTATCACGGAAAATGTCACTGATGTTTTCTTTAAACTTGTTAAACTCACTCGTGATGAAAATCTATCACTTCTATTTGAAACATAAACTTTCTATGTTTAAATTTTAACTGCAGAAGTTTTGTTGGTTTTGGCTGAGGGACTTCATACAAGCTCGCTCGGTTAGACAAGCATAATCCCTACCATTTTTTTTTTTGTTTTTTTAATGGAAAATTTGTTAATTAAATTCTATTGATTGGAAGAAGAAAAGAAAGTTGAGTGTTTGTTTTTACTGTAGATTGTTTTGCTACTACTATTCGCATTGCTTAGGTGACAAAGCTTATTTAATCTTCAAATTGTTTTCTAAAAATTCAGTTTCCTTAAATATTCTAAAGATATGGGAAAGATAAATTATAGCATGAATAGCACTTTTAGAAAAGCGTGGCGTCTCAGTTCCACAGATTCGCTTTTCTCTGAATAAACTTTCAAATAGAAGTATAATAGACCTATATATCATTGGTCACTATATCAAATTTTAAAAAACTTCGATGATTTTTTCGCATAAATCGTAAAATAGTTTGTCAATACAAAAAATAATTTTGTCAATCCGCACTTGCTGTCAACCGGAGGAATTAGTGACAGACGGTGTTAGGATTTCCAATGTTATTGGAAAATTTGATCTGAAAATTTGATTTTTTTACATTCGAATAAATATTTTTTAAGGAAGTGAATGACTCATAACTTCAATTTTATGCTTCTTTTTATTTTCTTCTACTTCCATAAAGCTTTTTTCACACCATACGGTTTTCATCGTTGGGCAAAAAAACCGTACGGCTTTTTATCGTGACAATGTAGTTTTCACATTGTACAATTTCTTCCCGTGTAAACTAAACACTTTCAATCCGTTTGTCAATGAGATACAATGAATCTTGAACAAAATAATGTAGCTGCCGTATGTCACAAAACCGCACAATATGAAAGCATGCATTTAGTCAAGTGGACCACTGAGTCTACGGCACCGTCGAGTTCAGTGGTAGGGAACGGCTGCTTTAGGGCACAGCACCGGCGTTTTGCCGTCACCGCATAATGTGAAAGGTCCCATGCTTTTCTTCAATCCATTAAGAGAGTGCGGTCTTAAGGGTTTTTTGCCATATGGCAGCTACATTCTTTTGTTCACGATTCATTTAACACTTATATCTCATTGATAAACGAAATGAAAATATTTAGTTTATAATGGGAAAAAACCGTGCAATGTGAAAACAACATTGTCACGACAAATAGCTGTACGGTTTTTTGCAGTACGATGAAAACCGTATAGTGTGAAACGAGCCTAAGAGAAGTAGTAAATAAGAGAAGTAGCGTGAATAGTAGAAGAGAAGTGTACGATTTTTTGCCGTACGATGAAAACCGTATAGTGTGAAACGAGCCTAAGAGAAGTAGTAAATAAGAGAAGTAGTGAGAAAAGTAGAAGAGAAGTGTATGGTTTTTTGCCGTACGATGAAAATCGTATAGTGTGAAACGAGTCTAAGAGAAGTAGTAAATAAGAGTAGTAAGAAAAGTAGAATAGAAGTGTACGGTTTTTTGCCGTACGATGAAAACCGCATAGTGTGAAACGAGCCTAAGAGAAGTAGTAAGAAAAGTAGAATAGAAGTGTACGGTTTTTGCCGCACGATGAAAACCGTATAGTGTGAAACGAGCCTAAGAGAAGTAGTAAATAAGAGAAGTAGAATAGAAGTAGTAAGAAAAAATCGTGTCCAATTTTCCTAACCGGAAATTATTCTTTTGAGATCGCCTGAGTAAAAAAAAAAAAAAACTGTTTTTGAAACATGCGTGTATTAAAAAAATATATCTTAATAACAGAAAATCGTAGAATGTTCAAACTTGCTATTTTGTTTATGTTCCACCAGGGTTACCTGACAATAAGGTGCTGGACAAAAATCAGTCATCCGAAAGTACCACTTTACTGATAAATTTTTCCGTTTTTTTTTTTGCAATTTTCTCAAAAAAAAACGTCTCCAATGATTTTCTTTAAACTTCGTATTCTAGATCTCTTTTGTTTTATCACTTTCCGCGGGAGAACTGATATTTTTTGAGGGATTCCGGGGAAGACGCGTAATGTTTTAACTGCAAAGTTCATCATAATACAATGTATGGGTTCTACACCGCTATAACATTAATATAATATAAATTATAAATATTGGTAGAATTCTAAATTTGAAGAAACTCAATTAACAGTGTTTTCTTTCCAGTTTTTGTGATTTTCACCATAGTATTATATGCCAAGTATACTTAGTATACTAACTATACTTGATTTTGTATTTGTTAATGCTGTATTTTATTGTTGGAAAACTTGGTTGGTAGTTATTTGAACCTTTGTACACAGCTAAAAACCATTTATTTTTTTGGATTTCCGACGTTTCAGCACTATACGTGCCATTTTCACAGGACCAATTTTCTTTTTACATACTGAAAATTATTAAATTATAATACATTATACATAATACTTCAATCACTTACATTAGTTATGATATAATCTTATACCAGATCGAGTAGTCCGAAAATTAATTACCTTTGATGCTTTATTAGTCGTATACTGCTGTCAGTCCACCATAGAACAGCGTTGGCGAGGTGACTCACACGAACACAGTAAGTTTTAACTATTAAATTACATATAAAACACAATAAAACAACATGAAAATGATAAAAAGAACATTTTTGTCAATATAGGCCATAACGAACAATAATACAAAATAATACATAAATTATAAGAAAAGTCAAAATGAACATCCACGTGGGCTCAATCACGTAAGGAGGCGAATATAAATTTTAAAAAAATTTTTACTAATTAACAATAAAAAAATCTGGACAACAGCACCTCATGGGATTGGCATAAAAGGTTAAATAAATTAAAATAAAATAAAACGAAGCCTCTGTATACGACTAATAAAGCATCAAAGGTAATTAATTTTCGGACTACTCGATCTGGTATAAGATTATATCATAACTAATGTAAGTGATTGAAGTCTTATGTATAATGTATTATAATTGAATAATTTTCAGTATGTAAAAAGAAAATTGGTCCTGTGAAAATGGCACGTATAGTGCTGAAACGTTGGAAATCCAAAAAATAAATGGTTTTTAGCTGTGTACAAAAGTTCAAATAACTACTAACCAAGTTTTACTAACTATACTATACCTATCCTTTTATTATTTTTTTTTTGAAACTTTTTTCGAATAAATTCATTTAAGGGTGGTTTTTGTGGCTGGGGGATTCAAAATAGTCATTTTATAAAATCAAGATTCTCCCATTCATGTAAATTGAAAGCAATTAAACTCTAGTAAGAATTATATTGAAGAGAATTAGTCAATTATAAATATGTAAATTACAGTAAGATAAAGTTGTGTGAGTGTTTCACAACAGATTCTTTTTGTTTTGTTTTCTTGTAAATGAGACAATCAATGTTTTCACTGATGTTTACTATGTGTTCATTACAGTTATTGATTTTTTTTTTTTTCAAGCAATAATCATTCAGTTTCCTAATAAATGATTGCTTTATTCCGCTTAAGAACGTTCTTTTAATGTAATATTACGTCTATGGTATTCAGCTCTTGAGTGTAAGTTGGAAATATATATCTCAAGAGTTAAAAGCATATGTTAAGTTCACAGTGAGCTGTAATAACTTACATCCTTCCTCTTCCCCTAGGCTACATCCCTATTTGGTCAAATGCAAATTTCTCCCACTTTGAATTTAGTCCAAAAGGGGGGGGGGGTCTTTTCTGTGTGGCCCCCAACTTCTACCAACTACTACACTTGTATACTAAAACATACGGGTCCTCTCTTATATCTTTCTCTTTCTAATGCTAACACTGTCTCTGTCTAGTTTAAGTCATATGAATACTGTATATAGGGAAAAGAGGAGGATTCCCCCAGTAAGAATTACCATAAGTATATATCAAAGGTTGGGAACCAAGTGTGTACTATGTTGCCGGCAGCTTGCTCCACTGAACAGTATCTTACATAGAAAACTAAGGCAGCACCAATATCCTACTATCCCACCTTACTAGAATGGTAAAATCGGCCTGGCTATTTCCCACACACCCACACACACACACACACACACACAAAACCAAGCAGACTGACTTGCAAAGCGATTCTTCCCCAACTAGTATTCAACTAGCCAGGATCATTTCTCATTCTCATGCATACTAGTTTGTCTGTATATATAAATACGTGTGTGTATTGTGTGCCTCACTTATTTACTTAGGACCAAAAAATTGACCCATACTTCTTTGTAAACTTTTTAAATTGAAAATATAATTAGCATTTGATCGATTCCAGATTTATTGTAAAAAATAGAATAACGTTCTTAATCATTCTAATCCCTTATCTTATCTTTCCAACTGCTAATTTTGTTCAAAATTAAAAAATAATTTACATTTCTTTCCATACCTGACGGTAGCGTAGGTTAAGTTTTCTTAGGCAATTCTTTTCATAATTAGCTTTGATGACACTCTAGGGCTTTGGATAGCGTAGGGTTTACTCCTTCTCCACAGATGAATCATAATAATATATTAGATGTAAGTCTCCTAACATCGTCTTCCCAAATTAATAAAGCAATTTGTCGTTCCTTCTCTTCTTCATATCAGAACGCTTCAAGATCGTAATGTGGTCTAAACACTAGTTGAGTTTCTTTTATTATCTGTTTGCGGGTTAAACTAATCTCATAGAGGGGAAGGTAAAAACGATTAAATTGGGGTAATAAAAGTAGGGGTGGCTATTGTTTGAAAGGGTTGCTAGTAGCTGTAGTAGCAGGCATCGTTATGAAGGGTTGCCCACTATCACATGGTTTAAGGGAAATTTTGTAATTTCTAAATCACAAGAAGGAAACTATAAGATAGGATTTTTCAATATTTTATTTCCTATCGGATCAAAATTAATATGTTGTGAAATCACAGAAAAAAGTTCAAACACTCATTGGATTTCAGACTGTCTTGCTGGTTATGTGGATAGAACCCAATGAATACCAAAAACATATCCACAAAATAAATAAATATCTACAAAAAGGGATTCGCGGCCTGAAAGGGCTTGTCAAAATAAACTAAATTAGTTATATATATCCACATATAAATTTGGCGGCCTAAAAGAAAAATAAACTAAATATATTTTATAAGAAATATCCACAAAAATGAGATTGGCGGCCTAAAAGGCCTTGTCAAAATAAACTAAATATATTTTATATAAGAAATATCCACAAAAATGAGATTGGCGGCCTAAAAGGCCTTGTCAAATAAATTAAATACATTTTATATAAAAAATATCCACAATAAATGAGATTGGCGGCCTAAAAGGGCCTTGTCAAAATAAAACAAGAAATAACAACGGCTAAAAGGCTAAAAAAACTAAACATATTTATGTAAGAAATATCCACAATAAAATAAATTTGGCGGCCTAAAGGCCTTGTCAAAATAAACTAAATATATTTTTATATAGAAATATCCACAATAAAATAAATTTGGTGGCCTAAAAGGCCTTGTCAAAATAAAACTAAATATATTTATATAATAAATATCCACAAAAAA
Source organism: Triatoma infestans (assembly GCA_011037195.1). Lineage (NCBI taxonomy): Eukaryota > Metazoa > Arthropoda > Insecta > Hemiptera > Reduviidae > Triatoma > Triatoma infestans. Next base: position 15,414 of record JAAEAF010009328.1, read on the forward strand.
GAGATTGGCGGCCTAAAAGGCTTGTCAAAATAAAAACTAAATACATTTTATATAAGAAATATCCACAATAAAATAAATTTGGCAGCCTAAAGGGCCTTGTCAAAATAAACTAAATACATTTTATATAAGAAATATCCACAATAAAATAAATTTGGCGGCTTAGAAGGCCTTGTCAAAAAAAAACTAAACCTATCGTGGACTAACTAATAAAGAAATAAACTACTAATAACTAGCTACTTATAAAAATACTTCTGGGCATCTACAAAATCCTTAAACCACTCCTCATTTGTCGAAAACCTACTCCTCCAAATGTTCTTTACTATGTAACTTTCGAATTTAGTAGTACACATGCGGCCAGTTGGTCTCCTCATGTCTCTATTTTCGACCAATGGGATTCTATACTGTGGGTATGAACCATTTTATCTCGCGATAAAATTTAAGGAGTGGTTTATCTTAAAGTGGTGAAACCCTAACGAATCTAAACTTTGGTAGCATCTCCAGCTATCTGTGATACGGTGGTTCTCTGTTTTATGTTTTCGACCAATACCCGTCGTAAAGTTGTGGCGGCATCTCTTTTATCCACTACAGATAAAAAACACTTTTTGGTTGGCCTATCTATACAACCAGCTACCCAACGGGTCTTTGTTAAACTTTCTGTGCCCAAATGCGCTTTCATCCAGTTCTACTATTGTCAAAACCAACGTACTTCCGGTTATCTGATTTTTTCAAACTCGGAATTTCAACAACATATTTAATTCTAATTAACATTATTTAGATGACAGAATTGTCTAATAAACTGAAATAGCAGTTAAGATGAAAACCTAACCCCCCCTCCCCAGAAGTGCCCTTAAATGAATTTTCACGGAGAAATTTTTCAAATAATAGTTATAGCTCATTGTATGTGTAGTTGATATACCGAGTTTAAAGAAAATCGTCGGAGCCATTTTTGAGAAAATCGCAAAAACTAAAAAAAAAACAACTTGTAAAGTGGTACTTCCGGTTGAGGAATTTTGACAGATACCGCACCATCAGATCCCATGGTATACCTAAAGTAATATCAAATTTCAACTTTCTACGCTTTTTTGTTTTTGAGCTATGCAGTTCACATACACACACAGACCATTTGCTAAAAACCACTTTTTTGGACTCAGGGGACCTCAAAACGGATATTTCCGTGAAAACTGGATATCGAAAATTTGACACGATTATAGTACTTTCTCTTACTAGGAGTAAGAGAAAGTAAAAATAAAGATAAATATATTGCTTTTATTAATTTATATAATTACTTACCGTTGGATTCGATGGTTTGATCAGATCCACAATTTACATATACCATAAATTGACTTATTAGGTGATGTGTTACCAAATGCGATTCCTACTGCTGCCACATGTTTCCCACAACTAGATAAACTTTTCAGAAATTCATAATTCTATTCATTTGATCTGTATGTACTTAGCAAGTGCTGGGATACGAATGATCAAGAAATTCTGAAAATGTCCCTTAAATCATGTCATGGGGGGGCAGGTAGGTAAAAAAGGAATTTACTGCTAGGTCAGACAATAGCCGGTGGTAATCCCAAGGGTTAGAGAGTGTGTACCTGGTCAACTTGTTACCTGCCCCCCCATGAGATGAGTTTAACCCTCTGTTTGCTACTTACACTTTGACCTAATTAGCATATTCCTGATCTTATCTCGGAGCCTTTTCCTTGAATATCTCATTTCAAATGTTTGGTTCAAGACTTTTGTCTATTTGAACGAACGTCCTAACTTCTATAAACATCATTTTCCTATTGATATGGATTTATGGTGAAAATAGAAGTTCAGTAATCCTGACATGTTTGCATTACTTCCTAAAACAAATGTAATCAATATAGTAAAGGTACCTATATTTAGAAAGTTATCTATATTTAGAATTAGGTTTAAATGCAGGCAATGAGCTAAAAGGCAATGTCTATCTATATCATGTAATGCTTCAGTATCATACAAACTACATTCTTTAATGATAATCTAAAATTATAAAGCTTTATTTTATTATCAGCTGATGTTATTGAACATTATATACATCACATATACATTACTTGCACAAAGAATTATTGTTACAGTACTTCAATAATTTGACAATAGCGACTTTTTTAATATCCTTTTTTTATTAGCCATTGGGGGGGGGGGCCCTATTTGAATGTTGGGAATTTAATTTGTTGGATCTAGACGTAAAGGATTTCCACTTCAGTTCAAGCAAGAGCTGGTGAAGAAATTGGAACATTCATACTTATATTTTATTGAAGTTTATTAAATCTAAAAAAAAAAAAGAAAAGCATTATTTAACAGGAAGTCAATAGAAAATTTTAAGATATATTTCTCCTTATCTAGTTTTTCAAAAGAATAATAATTGTCTACTTTGATTCCGATTTCTTTGATGATTTCCGTTAAGTATGTACAAAATTAGAATTTTTCTTTGATAAAATAAATAAGAATTTATGATTAATAATATTGAAATTAAATAATATTAATCAATTATTTTAATGTACAAATTAAAAAAATCTATGCTAATTACTTTCTCTTATTTTTGTAACAGGAATTGTTGTAATCTGTCAAATATTTGAAATTCAGTTTTTGTCAGAAATTGGTCCAAGGAGGTTTCATCAGCACAGGATTTGGCAATCTCGTCTTGATAAAAATTCCACCATAAATAATATTTTAGTTCCCTAGAAAACAATTAAATTATGATACGTTAGTATATATATATATATACCAGTGAGTGTGCGCGGTGTGTGGATATAATGCATGTTTGTGGCCAAAATAATTCAACAATTCTTTCGCCAAAATTTATTTACTGGCGATGCGACTCTGCTGAAATTATTATTTTTATTTATTTATTTATTTTTTCTCTAGCACATCGACTACACTGGTTATTCTTCGTCATTCTTTCTCATTCTATAGCCACTCAAGCTGGTATGTTGCAGCCTAATCTAATGCGGCTTCCAGAAACAATACTTTCTTTAACAAAGACAAGGTGGAATCATAGATTTAGCTTCGGCAACATAGTTGTGTTATGTAAACGGTTGTGTTAAATTCCACCCAACTTAGTATTCTGGTAGCTGTGACGTCACTTAGCTCTACCCACAAGTTTTACAATTAAGTTGCCGAGCTATTATAATAATAATAATAATAATAATAATAATATTAATAATAATTCGTTTATTTGCTCTAGAATATTTTACAATTCCCTGGCAAAGAAGTAAGCATAAATTACAAATTATCTACAGTATATCAAAAATAATTCCTTTTTTAATAATATATTGTAATATTTTGTATTTGGCGGTAACTTAAATATGTTAATTAATAATTAATTATTATAATTCATATTTGGAATCTTCTCTAAAGGGATCTCGCCGTAGGTCCATGTTTATACAGAAGTTTGGAGAGGATGAAAAAACAACTAAATATATAGATTCAAAATATATAATTAAAATAAACAATATATGTCAAAAATAAATAAATACAATATTGTGATATAACAACATAAGTGTCTTGCCATTTGGGAATAATTGCTTTTATAAAACTTACAGATATTACATGTTTTTGACTTGAAGAAAAGGTTGGGTTTCTTGGGGCACTTCCACCATTCACTACTGTAACATGGCTTTTTCTAATGACAGATTTCACTCCTTTTACAGAATAAATTTTGAACTGACTCCCACTCCCTAAAAGAGTCAGCTAATATATTCTACCTCCACCTCGGGGAAAGTGAGAAGAGGGAAATTCCCTTTGTCCTAAATAAATGTAATGATTGGGGTAGGCCAGGTAACTCTGATTCAACTAACTGTTTCTTTTGTTGTTGTGATTGGTTCCGCAGAGCTGGAAAATATCAGTGGAGGAGGCTTTACAAATACTACCTATGCAGGCGGCAAGAGTCCAAACTGAAAAATTACTTTGAAGGACGGGACGAGCCATTATTAACAAAATTTTGTTTTCTTGATTACGGGTACACAGCCTTGAAGCGTTCAGGATCAGAAGAGGATGGATCGGATATGCTTCAGGATCTTAAGCAGGAATGGACAGAAAAGCAACTTCATGGAAGATATCGTGCCCACTTAATATGCTCCCATATAGACAATGAAGCATCCACCAAATGGCTAAACCTTGGCGCTCTATATCCTGAAACGGCGGGTTTTGTCCAGGCAATACAGGACCAAGTGATTGCCAATAATGCGTACAGGAAACACATTATAGGAGAGAATATTGAGGACAGTTGCCGGCTATGCCAGACGATGATAGAAAGTATCCAGCATATTATGGCTGGTTGCTCTGTTCTAGCACCGAAAGAGTATTTAGAGCGACATGACAATGTAGCCAAAATAATTTATATAGCCTTGCTGGAAAAATTTTCTTTCAAATCGGACACGCCGGCTTACTATAAATATCCTCCCCCTTCGTTCCTGCAAATAGGGCAAATCAAAATCTATTGGGACACACAGATATATACGGACCGAACAGTAGTCCATAATAAGCCGGATATATTAGTAATGGACCAAGAGAATAAAACGGCTTGTATTATCGATGTAGCCATCCCTACTGACGAAAATGTTCTGAAGGCAAGAGGGGAAAAACTAAGGAAATATCAAGACCTCTCCTTCGAATTAAAAGAAATATATAACTTGGAGATGGCCGCGATATATCCGGTGATTATATCAGTAGATGGACTTGTCCCAAAAACTACGGCTGAAACTATCAGTAGACTAGGTCTACCTAAGCGCCTGACAGCCGAAGTTCAAAAATCGGTCCTGCTTGATTCGGCAC
>JAAEAF010009329.1:0-39944 GCA_011037195.1 Triatoma infestans
GTTAACCAGAGATGGCTCTGACTTAAGCACAAAGGGCCTGTCTTCTCTCTGTTCTCTCGGCTGTGTGCCATTACAATACTTTATTATTTTCTTTTTACATTTAGACGATAGATTCGTGTTGAAATGACACTTTAGAAGAAAGCCTAACGTCATCCCACCCCCACATCCCCGCCGGAAAACACCCCTTGAATGAATTTTTCCCTGAAAAATGTTTCAAATCAAAGTTGTAGGTCTTTTCATGAATACTTGATATACTAAATTTAACGAAAATCGTTGGAGTTTATGTTGAGAGAAAATCATACAAACTGTATTATTTTTGAAAGTGGAATTTCCGGTGTACCGATTCTGATCAGAACCTAATTGTTTCAATCTCCTGGTAGCAACTAAACGAAATATCAAGTTTCAGCTTTCTGATTTCTCCATTTTTGAGTTATGTTTATCAAACCCTCTTTACACATCCGCCCACATCGATTTCTAAAAAGCACTTTTTACTTTTTCTTATTCCTTCCTAGTAAGTGTAAGTATTATAATCGTGCCAAATTTTCAATATCGAATTTTCACCGGAAATATCCATTTTGAGGTCCCCTGAGTTCGAAACACTGGTTTTTAGAAAATGGTCTAAGCGTGAGTGTGTGTGTGTTGTGTACACAAACTCGATATTCCCTTTAGGCATCACCGTGGGATCTGACGATAGGTCATCTGTCAAAATTCCTCAACCGGAAGAACCATTTTGCTGAATGGTTTTTTTTCCCCATTTTCTTGCAATTTTCTCAAAAATGGTTCCAATGATTTTCTTTAAACTTGGCATATCAACTATACATACAAAAATCTACAACTTTTATTTAAAACCTTCTCTGGGAAAATATTTTGGGGGACACTTTTTGGGGGAGAGGTGGGGTTAGGTTTTCCACTGAAGTACTATTTCAGTTTACTATACAATTTGCCGCAAGGAGTATCTATTGCATGCCATTACTTGGGGAGTAGCGAACCCACGGGGTACCACAGCTCAGTACTCTATGCACTTTGTCACAATACACATAAAATACATACATTCTACACTTTACAGATATAAGGTAGAGAATTTTAGGTATGGTAGAAGACAGAAAATTTAGGTATGGTAGATGAATTGAGAAGAAGACTTGGTTAACACTGGTTAACTGATATATTAATAAATAGACACAGACTGCCTGGACTTTACAATGGATGAAAGTTTAAGGTAGAGTGACACGTAGCGATTGGATGTACTGAATTGATTTCAACTGTCTTTAACTGTGTTTCATGGACTGTCCGTCGCTAAACCAGTCCGAGAGAGTGGTTGAGCTTCTCTTTCTCTCTTTGGTTGCTGAGCTTCTCTTGCTGTTACACAGACAAGGACAAACACAGTACACAAACTAGGGCCTCCGTCCCTAGTTAATTGGTGTAAACCAATTCCCTTGTATGGAGAAGGAAGTGATTAGCTTAGTTGTAGCACGCTGGGCTAGCAACGCGAAGGTCCCGGGTTCGGATCCAACATTCTGCCCTTAGATTTTCTCTTCCAAGGAGCCTCTACAACTCACTGTACGGTGATGAGCATGCGGTCTGTAGCTAAGAACCTTGCTTGGAGGCCGGCAGCGACTCATCGAACGTCCGGGGTGGGGGGGGGCACATAGACGTTTCAGGTCAACTAGAGCGATAATCCCCTACAACAATCTACATCTACTATACAATTCTGTCATTTAAATAATATAAATTAGAATTAATTCGGTTGTAGAAATTCCGAGTTTAAAAAAAAAATCAGATGACCGGTATTGCGTTTTTACTGAAATGTATTATTTAGTTTTCTGGTATTTTCACTAAAACGGCTCCAATGATTTTCTTTAAACTAGGAATGTGAACTACACATATAAAGAGCTACAACTTTTATATGAAACATTTCTCTTGATAAAGTCATTTAAGCGGACTTTTTGGGGATGGGTAAGGGTTTCCCACCTATAAAATGGTGTTTTCTTATAAAGTGGTGTCATACTTCATTATACAATTCTATCATTCAAACAAAATTAATTTAGAAATAAATAGATGGCCAAAATTCTGGGTTTCAAGAAAATTAGTAAACCAATAGTGCGCTTTTACTGAACAGTTTTTTTGTTTTTTTTTTCATTTTTCGCGATTTTTCCCATAAAAACATTGAAGAATTTCATTAAATTTGGTGTACTAACTATAAAATTTGTCAATTACAATTTTGAAAAACTGGTGTAGAAGAAAGTTGTGTGAGTGTATCGTATCATACAAGATTTTTTTCGTGCTCAAGAGATTTCAAAATCTGTATTTCCGGTTTAGTTTCAATTTCGAAAATTTGGTAATATCGCTACACATTCTCTTCTAGTAGTAAGAGAAAGTAAAAAACTTGTTTGGTTAGAGTAGTTAATTGAATTTGATTCAATCTATATTTTGAGATTTTTATTTTTTTACATGTGTGTATACAAAAAGTAGATTAATAAAGAAATACGTGTCGCTAGTGTTAATATCGGTGCAAAATGTTAACAAGTCCTAAGGTAAGCTAGAGAGTGCATGAAATGTGGTTACATAGGTCTGTCACACAGTACAGAACGGCCGTCAGTTTAATGAATCATCTGTCACTCCCCTTGCTCGTGTTTCCATGGTAACTTCAAGGATGCGTTGCTTCTATATTACACAGCAAAGTGCCATACATTCCTGGCTGATTCAACAAAATTGCTTCTAATAGACGATATGACATTATTGCATATCTATTTTCCAATTGCATGGTTATTTAAACTTTTTAATCCATGTAAGAAATATTCAAACATATTTATACAGCATTATGAAAATAATGAGCTAAGAGCCATGGGCGGTGGGATGGTATTGGTTTGCCCTACGAGGTACTATAAGGTATATTTCTATTTTTAATAAACTTCAAGACAGGTTCTTTGTCTTCCTAATCCCTTGTAGAAAATCTTTTGGTTCCCTTTGAAATCATTTTCCACTTTCTCAACGAACTCTTCCTAACATTTCTTTTTTGGTTTCAAGTATTAACTTCTTCACTTTGTCACTTTTATTTTTCAACATCCGGTAACTTTCTCTGTATTTCTTGTTTAAGTATTCTTTCCATAATTCTTTCATCTTAGGTAGTTCCATCTGTATTTCTTCTCCTCACTAAGCAGTTATTTTTCTTTTGTTTGCTTATTTTTTTGATTTATCACATGATTCCTAAGCGGATTTCTTTAAATGTATTACAACCCTCTTCTAGTCATAATTCCAGCGGTGACACCACAAAACTTGCTTATATACACTGAAAATGAGTTTTCTCAGGGAAATTGAAGGCAAAACCAAGGAGAGACCATATGTGGAATACAAAATTATTCCATTACTTACCAATGTCCCATTAATGGCATACAATACATCAATTTTTTTATAAATATTCTGTCAATTTTTTTTTTTTTTTTTAAATTATTTTATCTAATTTTTAACATTGTCATTTTATCAGAAATTAAATTGTCGTACTATAATAACCAACTTTTTTGTTTTTTGTTAATAGAGAGTGATGAAAATATAGTATAACCTATTAAAACTTTACCTCAATAATTTTATGAAAAATTTCGTGGTTTTTCTTGTTATATTCTTCGAATATCTATCTATATATTTATAATATTGAAATACAGCGTGTCCCAAGATATATGGATAACGACTTTTTCTCGGAAACTAAGATAGCTAGAAAAAAACTAAAAATACGTGTCCCCCGTAGTTTTTTGTTAGAAATCCAAATTTAATTTGCAAATTTTGTTTTGGTGCTTCGAGAAGCGAGATACAGGCACCAACTTCATTTTTTCAAATGGGGAGATGTGGTTTTTATTTAAGAAATAGATTCCTCTATTTTTTGTAAGAAAAATTTACTTGAACGGTTTTTTTCTGTGAGCGATATTTTACAAGTTATGAATGAAAACATGATTCCTATAAGAAATTTCAAAATGATATTATAACGGTTTTTTGATTGAATAGGAAGAAAAGTACTATTTTCTTATAATTTTTTTACTCCTCATTAATTACAGATCTTGCTCGAACTGGCCTCCATCTTAGACGATGTATTTCTTTGGTCTTAAGGTACATTGGCAGGAAAAAGCATTGTGTCTGGCAGTCTCTAATGGTGGAGGCCGATTCGAGCAAGATCTGTAATTACATGAGGAGTAAAATTTAGATAAAATAGTACTTTTCTTCTTATTCAATCAAAAACTGTTATAATCAGTTGAAATTTCTTATATGAATCATGTTTTTATTCAAAACTTGTAAAATATCGCTCAAAGAAAAAAACCGTTCAAGTAAATTTTCCTTTCAAAAAATAGAGGAATCTATTTCTTAAATAAAAACTACACCTCCCCATTTGAAAAAATGAAGTCTGGAAGCACCAAAACAATTTTGCAAATTAAATTTGGTTTTCTAACAAAAAACTATGGGGACTCGTATTTTTTAGTTTTTTTTCTAGCTATCTTAGTTTCCGAGAAAAAGTCGTTATACATATACCTTGGGACACCCTGTATATAATGTATATTAATCAAGAAAATATTTTAGACAAGGAAAAAAATGTATATTTATTACTTTATATTTATATTATATTTTGGATTTAACGGATAATTTGATAAATAATTCTTTCCATTTTTAACTGCTATTATATTTGAATTTCTTATTTACTATTTTTGGTAACAATGTTGGCTAATAGAATTTTGTTTTGACCATGGAAGAAGCTGTGATATATCTTCAACAATTGAAGGAATAAGATGCTCCAATTATCAGTAGATACCGATGAATTTTAACCTAAAATTTTTAAGTATTTGTCCACCTTTTTTTTGAGTAAGAAATTGATGAAAAACCATCTTCAAGAAAGTGAAATATACAAGATGTGTCAGGCACAATAGAATTTTATTACGTCAATAAAAATGGTGATGGGAATAGAAAAAGTTGTCGGGTGCTGAATGCTTATTCTTCTAGGTCAAATAAGGCTTAGAGATATTTTCCATGATAGCTTGCTTCTGTTTATGGTCATCGAACGGTTTAAGGCGTTCGCATTTGTCAAATAGTATGATAACATAGATTTGTACAGAGCAAATTTAATTTGATACCCTTTAAAACTTTTTGTTAAGGCTAAACTAGGTAACCAGAGTGGAGGAACGGAATGGTACCTGAGTGAAAAAAAACAAACAAACAAATGTTTCGGTCTTTAAAGGGGACATATTGTACCCTTTAAAAATGGAAACATCCAACATGTGGAGGTGTATAATTTAAACTACATTTTTTGAAGGAGATTTATTTGATAATTAATTATCCATATAATCTTACTATTATATTTATTTATTTATAACAGCGCAAAATAACACTGTGTCAGCTGTGGGCTGCTATGAAATGATAAAATACGAGCTGAAATGATCGTAAACCACAAAAAAGAAGTAGGCTATCATGGGAAAATATCTCTGATGCTTTCCAGCTCTGCGGAACCAACTACAACATCAAATAAGACTTCTAAAAAAATACACTATTCGTGACTCCCAGAAATAAATACATTTCCTTATCAGTGCCCCATCTTATTCAACGAATACAACTCTCACATCTAAATTTAGATAAGCAAATAACAATTATACCAATCAGAATCCGATCCAAAAATTGGTGAAGCCCACTATTTACTCAAATGGTGGATCTGTCTGTATTTTTTTTTTTTTGGAATTCAGAAGGAAAGTAGTTATGATTCATCTATAACTGTGCCAAGTCCATCTACATGAAAAAAAGAAAACTTAGTTTCCCCCCAATAAGCCCTCAAAGAAGATGTGCAATTTGCTATATATAAAAAAAAAAAATCAGAGACATTTTCCGTGTAGCTGCTTCCATTTTGTTGTCATCGACCCAGGTTTCGCGACGGTTCCGCCCTCTTCAGGCATGCTTTTTTTCAGCAGTGTATAACTGAAATTTGCTCGTGCAAGTCGGTGTTTCACACTGTCTGAAAAACGCATCCTGCAGATGGGCGAACGCCCGAAACCGGTCGATGACCACAAAATGAAGCCAGGCCTACACGGAAATGTCTCGATGCTTTCCCAGCGCTGCGGAACCAACCACCACAACTACTATAAAAAAAAAGTCACATTGTAATGTCGGTTTTTTTGTAAATACATTTCAATAAATTTATGTAAAAAAAAATAAAGATTTTTCTAAGATGAATAGCATTTAGCAAACATATTCTTTTCTTCAATCTTTGTCCCAAAAAATGGGACGGGCTTTAACTCATTGGTGTTGAGTAAAAATTTGATTAAAAATTGTTTATTTCTATTACATAGAAGCCTAAGAAGAAGATATATATATATATAATTTGTGTCATAATATTCAATGGATTAGTTTGGGAGGTAATAAGTTAAGATTGGGCCTGCAGCCGGTAGAGCACCGGTTGGAAGAGAATGTGCTCCGGTAGCTGGGGCACATATTAAGAATATAACGATGACAAAGAGGTCAACCCAGAATTACTTGGTAAGAGTTGTGAAAACGGCCTGAAATCGAAAAGAAATTAACTGAAACAGCTGACATAAAACAAAGAAAAATGGAAAAAGTTAGTGAAGACAGAACCTTGTTACTGCGCAAGCGGTACAGGAAGTCATGGTTTAAAAATAAAATAAAGCTTTTTCTTCTTATTTTTAATTTTAAACAATGCTAATTTTAGATTTATTTATTATTTAAATAATTTTGGGTTACTATTTATACAGTTTTTTTTATATGTTTCGTATAATGGATGTGGCCTCTACAACTCTACACAGTTATGGTTGTTTGATAGCTTTATTAACAAATGTATACATATTATATGCAATAAGAATAAAAAGATGTATTCAGTATACAGTTATATTATACCCTTTTTACAAATTGTTTATTTAGAGATGCTTTTTCATAAGGCTAAGAAATTTATATGCAGGAAAAAAGAGAGAAAAACCTGCTACTTGAGCAAAATATTATAAGAGAATGTTGTAGTGGGATTTTGAGGGATAAGGGAGTCAGAGAATTGAACAAAACTCACAATAAACTGGTATATTGAATGAAACAAATATACTGTCTGGATTTTACAGTTATTCACGATAAAAGGGAAAGGGTAAGGGTGAAAAAAATAAAAATAAAAAAACGGAGGCGCGAGACGGACTATGTTGGGTAGAGTGTTGCCTTCTTGAAGATTGAAGATTTTCTATGCTACACTCGCTTTTGTATTTTGTCGAGCCTATTCCTTCTTTGATTTGTGAATTCTCCTTCATATACTCTGCTAGGGGTAAGTAGGTGGGTCTTGACTTTCCTCATGTTGTGTGGCAGTTTTGGTAGGAAAGAGGTACTGTTATACTGACACTTCTTAGGTGGCCCCGCCTGTACGTTGAGTTCAACTTAGTTTATTTCAACGTCTACTAATCCAGCACATCAACACAACGTACTTGCGCGGCATAGCGAGTTGAAATGGCTACTATAGTGGAGTGGAGTTTCACCAGACGGTTTTGGATGAAAAAAATGTACTGGGATTATAGATTTTTTTTTGTGGAGGTGGGCTGGATTTAGTTGCAAGTCTTTGGAATTTGTTTTGGGTTGTCTCGAGTTTCTTAATGTTATTAACTGAAGAGTACAGGACTTTGTAGTTATGTATGTTGTTGGATGTAGTTTCGTGCATAGTGCTACTATAGTTATTAGTCCATGCATCAAGTGTTTTTTTTTTTTTTGTTAACTGCATATCCGATGTAAATACTTTGCATTAAATAAACGCTATTATTATTGGTGCTACTAGTTTGAGGCTATCAGTAAACTCAGGGACGGGATAATCTCAGTTATAGCGCGCTGGATTCGATTCCACTGCTACACATGGATATTTTATTCCTACGAGCCTCTCCAGTTCACTGTCTGGTGATTGTACAGTGTTGTCTGTAACGAGAGAACACTGTCCGGAGGCCGGCAGTGTATTGAGAAGGCTCCGGGCACCATTGACCATAATTCAAAAAAATCAATAAACTCAACCAGTTGAACCATTAAAAAATAGTCTAATTGAACTTATCAAGAAAAGTAAATAATTTCGAAAAATTAGTAAGCAAAGTTTCAAAAAAAAAAAAAAAATGTAGGAAAGTCACTGTGATGGATGTAAGAGAAATAGATCTATTTTATTTAAAGAAAATCATCAAAATTATGAGAAAATACAAGCTCGTTCGCAAAAAGGATAACCCAGGTAGGAAAGTACAGTTACTGGAAAAGTTCATGAACCTTGATAGCATTGTACAACCCCCTTCTTCTCACAGGGGAGGAACTGAACGAACAATCAGAAGACATTCTTTCAAGAGAGTTTTGTTGTAGACACCGAGGAGAACACATCAGGACTGTGTCAGTTATATGTTAAAACATAAGAGTTTAGCATTTAATCTAGATAAATAATTAATTTATATATAATCGCTTTGATATTATAAAGCTATTTAAATTCACTTAGAGAATATATTTATTTCAAAAACAGTGGTGATTTCTTGATTATTTTCTAATACTTTACTCTCTTAAACATATACACTTACAAATACAAGCCCTTTTACTAAACCGCTCAAGCTACTACAAGCTACAACTACACTACAACAACTCATCACACCAATCCCTGGTGATACTAAACGAAGTTTCATGTTTGAGCTTCCTAAACTTTTACTATTTTGAGATATACATACATACAAACGTACATAAACATATAGACCATTCGCTAGAAAAAAAAAAAAAAAAAAATCAGAAAACACTCAATAGAACAATTCCATTGGGTATAATATAATCAAAATAGAATTCTGTCTATTTGTGTTTTAATCATCTTTATGTAAATTAGCGGTTTAACCGCTAATTTACATAATATCACTCTGTCCGGCTGTGTCCTACCTTCAAAACTTGTTGCAGTTGATTTCAAATATAATTTACAAATATTATAATAATAAAATTCAAATAATTAATATGTTTTATACAAATTAAAAAAAAAAAAATACTTGAAATTTTGCTTTTTATTTGTTTTTAATTATTATTATTATTATTATTATTATAGAAGCGGGTGTTGGTGTAGTGGTTATGAGCATGGACTTGTAAGTGGGAGGACCCCAGTTCGAGTCCAGCGTGTAACTGCTAAATTTTATATTTGGCCTAAACTTAATCGGCCAACTTAGACGAGTTACGAGGAAAGATTGGGGATTAAAGAAAAAAACAGTTAAAATAATGTATAGAAGCATCTTACTATCGCAGGTATTATACTGCTGCTCTGTTTGGGCGCATAAGGTTAGCAGCTCGGTCTTTAGGACTCATACCATGGCAATACAGAGAGCCATGCTGTTGTTGATGGGTAATTTTAGCCGTACGACATCAACTGAGGCTCTGCAGGTTTTGACGGGATGTCTTCCACTCGACCTGGAAGTAGTGAGATCGGCCCTATTATACTTTTTAAGAAGAGGGAAAACAGTGAGTTTGGGGGGACATTCGTTGGAACCATTACCAGAAGGAGAAATAGGAAATGATTTCAGAATCTGGCTCCTGAATGAAAAAAAGAAACAACTGGATCAGGATCTGTTGCTGCAATGGAAATCTCGCTGGTCTTACTCTCAAAAGGGGAGGACCACCTACAGGTTTTTGCCGGACGCGACAATGGGTAGAAGAATAGTCCCCACAGATTTTTCTTATGCGGTCTCCAGGCTAGTGACAGGCCATGGGCAAATTAAGGGAAAGTGGTATCAGATGGGTTTGGTAAGTGATGGTTGCTGTCATTGCGGTGAATTAGAGACCGCCGAACATATTATTTTTGAGTGCATCTGTTATGAGGATCTCAGGGCAAAATTATGGAGTGCAATAGGCTATCATGTTTGCATTGATAATGATACACTAACCCTGTTGCTGGAAAATATTAGTGCATACGATGCCTTTAAACAGTTTGCAGAAGAGGCTCTAAGACGCGGTACACTGTGGGGTGATTTTCGAGGGTAGGCGGAGTGAAAGTGGGAATATTAGTAATTTATTGGATGACTGTGGATTGAATGACATAGATTGGGTAGTTGTCGAGTTTTTAGCGGGCCTCTCAGGAATATCGAGTACTGAGAGGTCAATTAGGATAGGAATTTTGTCTGCATGCGTGAAGTATGAATGTATTTATTGTGTGAATGTGTATGAATGCAATGCAGTTTGTAGCTTGTTAGCTTGTTTTGCTATGGTAGCATAAATTCTTTATAATTTAGGAAAGGTACCTTGTTGTGGCCCTTCCCTCATATATTCTTGCTTGGGAAACATTCTTGTTTCGGGATCATTGTGGATGAAGAATAATAACTGGGCTATTATGAGCGAGAGCTCGGGAACGGACATACGGGCGCTTAACAAAAAAAAAAAAAAAAAAAAAAAAAAAAAAAAAAAATGTTTAAAAAATGTTAATAGTAAAGTAGGTGCTTCCGCTCCCGTCCACGACACCTAATTTGGTAGTTGGGGACGTTAAGTCTGCCTGAAAAAATAGGCATTACTTTACTTTATTATTATTATTATTATTATTTTAGAAGGATTGTGTGGTCTTTTAATAACGTTTAAATTTAATCTGACAATATATGGTCTTGAAATAGAGGCGCACAGTGACCACTCAATTATATTTGTATAAACCCTCACCAACCTCTTTTTATGGCCAACACATCTAAACGTTTCTCAAACATTGCATTTTATAGAATTTTTTATTTTTTTTCATACTTAGGGTATCTCGAAACATGTATTTCTGGTAGAACCTCAATTGCTCAATAAAAAAACAAACAAAAACAAACAAACAAACAAAAACTATATTTTAATGTTATTTCTTTTTCTTCTCTTTACTAATTTTTATATTATTTTAATATTTCCAGATCCTGAATATTATAACTACATTGTGGTAAGTATTCTTTCTTTAATCTGATTAGAAATTAGATAAACTAATTATTAATTTTTTTTTTTTTATGTTGGTTTGTATACATTATACTTAGATGTAGATGGACGGAGGGAATGATTATAAAAAGCTTGCATAATGTCTTTGTTGTATTCCCCGAACGAAGACATATTGCTTCACAACCCGACTTATAATCTACGGGAACATAAGTATATTTTGTAGCCCAGTATTATATTCTCCAGTAAAGCATTAAAATGAACAATCTCTAGAGCCTAAAGCACATATTATTCTTTCCACCAGCCTGTTTGAATGCAGCAAATGCATAACGTCTTACAAATACAGGGTGTCCCAAGGTATATGGATAACGACTTTTTTTCGGAAACTTTAGCTAGAAAAAAAAACTAAAAAATACGTGTCCCCCATAGTTTTTTTTGGTTAGAAAACCAAGTTTAATTTGCAAATTTCTTTTGGTGCTTCCAGAAGCGAGATACAGGCACCAAGTTCATTTCTTCCAAATGGGGAGGTATGGTTTTTCTATAAGAAAAATAGATTCCTCTATTTTTTGTAAGAAAAATTTACTTGAACGGTTTTTTTTCTTTGAGCGATATTTTACAAGTTATGAATGAAAACATGATTCCTATAAGAAATTTCAAAATGATATTATAACGGTTTTTTGATTGAATAAGAAGAAAAGTACTATTTTATTATAAATTTTACTCCTCATTAATTACACATGTTGCTCGAACTGGCCCCCACCATTAGAGATGCATACACATGCTTTTTGCTGCCAATTGTACCTTACGACCAAAGAAATACATCTCTAATGGTGGGGGCCAGTTCGAGCAAGAATTGTAATTAATGAGGAGTAAAATTTATAATAAAATAGTACTTTTCTTCTTATTCAATCAAAAAAACGTTATAATATCATTTTGAAATTTCTTTTAGGAATCATGTTTTCATTCATAACTTGTAAAATATCGCTCAAAGAAAAAAAACCGTTCAAGTAAATTTTACTTACAAAAAATAGAGGAATCTATTTCTTAAATAAAAACCACACCTCCCCATTTGAAAAAATGATGTTCGTGCCTGTATCTTGCTTCTCGAAGCACCAAAACAAATTTGTAAATTAAATTTGGATTTCTAATAAAAAACTACGGGGGACACGTATTTTTTAGTTTTTTTCTAGTCATCTTAGTTTCCGATAAAAAGTCGTTATCCATATATATACCTTGGGACACCCTGTATACATCAATAATAAATTAATCGAAAATTCAGAATAAATCCTTGATAATTACGCTTAAGTGCTAATGAAAAGGGGAACATATCATGAATTATTTTAAAGTTTGTCGAAATTATATTTCGTTTAATTTGTTCATAAATATTTTGAACAAGAGGCGCCACCTCGACAGTGATTGCATATCACACGTCAAATTAGTTCCCTGCTATCCACAAGAAACACCAAGGTAGTATCTTCACAAGAAGCTAACCAAGGGTTGGGGTTTGAAGTATCGTCCTGCTTCCCCTATCACAGAAAAACAATAGACGCCCCATTCTATCACCATCTTCAAGAGCGAAGAAGGAACGTGCTAACTAACCAACAAGAAACATCCAGCCTACACACCGTTTATTTTCCCAAGTGTATCTCTCATTTAGTTTTCTCCCCCTGTCTCTTAATCTCTTAATTAAATCAAGTCCTTAGAATTATAGTGTATATATAATAATTATAGTGTACTAGTCATAAAATCTAGTTATTAATTTATAACTCCTTGAAACTCCCACTACACCGGCGTGTTAGTTAATTCTTTGCGATCTGGAATGGCACTAACGTCCTCTGCAACTTCTCTAGGAAGTCTGGAGTAGCCTAAGGTTGATCGCTCGCGCGTCAATGTAGTTATTAAAAGGAGTGTGTTTATAGGAGGGTTATTTTTGTGGGTAGAATACGTTCATAAATTTTCCATAACCTCTTTAACCTTAACCAATATTTCTACCTAAATAAATTAACTTTACAATACTTTAAATTTAATATAAATAGTCGCAATAATAATCTGTATTGGAGGGTGGTGTAATACTCAAATATTCCTTGCCTCCCTCGGATAAAATTCTAACTTGTACATTCATTAAAACATTTTCACTAATAAATACAATCACGCTAATGAATACGTCGCTCTTCATCTAAAAAATTATTCTAACTAATATAAACAATCTAACCTAAATCCTATGATTTAAATTAATATTCCTTAAATAATTAAATAGCCCTCTTATAAATGGGAAATCTTCTTCCAGTGTTACACGTAAGTCATGTGTTTAAGCCTAGCTGTTCTAGATAGTCCTTGACATTCATCCAATATATATGTATGTACTAGTGTTAATCTTTCTCGACATAACTGGCACCTTGGCATTCTTTCACCAAGCAAAGGGTGGTTTTCTTTGCTCCGTTACATTCGGATAGTTTATTTAATTATTATTAAATTATTTTCTATTATTAATTAGTATATATTATTTATATATATATATATAAATAATTAAAAATAAAATGAAGATTCTGTCTGTCAGAATTACCACCATCTGACTTATCCAAGTATTACAAATAAATTTTCTCTCGTCTTAGGATCAAATAACTTGACGCGTCTATTTTATAAATTTACTTGAAAGGAGTCTTAAAAGTTTACTAATTAAAGTTAAGTCGTTAGCAAGTTTAGTTTCGAAGTCGAATAATTAGAAGCTTATTAATTGAAAAAAAAAAAATGAATAAATTACATAATACAAGAAAACATAGAGTATGTATTGCTAGTAATTGAATAACTTTAAACTAACTCGTTGTTTCACCAGCTGTAGTGCAAGTCAGTGAAAGACGGAAGCAAATTGATAATAAAGAAAACAACTACGTTATTGAAACAGAAGCATTCAATGAAACTATTAATTTCCAGAAAAAAATTATAAAATATAATACGAAAACAATGGATAAAATGTATAAAAGCCACTTCATTGGCATTAAGGAATGAGAATCCCTGCCGGCCGATTCTCCCTTCCTGAAACTCCCCTAGGATGGCATGATTACGCTCTAATTAGTATTAAAAGAATTTGTCATCAGGTTGTAAATGACCCTTGGGATAACCTGGAGTATATTTGCCAAGCATTCTGAGTCAATAGCAAATTCTAGGCGGAAATTCATGCGATTTGAAGGTGTACCCAGATCAACTCGACAGAAATTATCGGAATCACAAGACCAGGTGTAGTAAGGCCGCCATCAGAGCACTGAATTCGTATATGTTATCAATTCGACCATAGAAATTGGAATGCCACAGCAAATTTCATGACATGGGCACAAATAATAGAGCTATCCTCTTTTGGGTACTAGGGTTTATTAGCTTAAGAGGTAATGAGGTGGCCAATATTCTGGCCTTGGAAAAGTCTGTAACCTCAGTCAAAGGAGCCGAAACTTTTTTGTGTGGTAAAGAACTATACTCACCAAGAAAAACTCAGACATGAGGTGGAAGTTAGATTAGATTAGATTCTTCGGGGGGATTGGCTCTTCAGCCTGCGCCCCGCGACCCCGTGGGTCTATTGTGGCACTCCTAAGTTGAAGGCCCCTACCCCCGTCCTGTCCTTTATCGAACTGTGGAGTCTGGGGAGGTCTCCCCAGGTGTCAATTAGAGCACCCTCGCTCGAGTCCTGTCTGCCTTATGACTTAATAGACCCGAGAGGGCGCCTGGCTAAGGCCTGTAGGCACCAGCTTTTCTTTTCCGAAGAGGCGTACTAGCCCCTCGCACTGTCATAGCACGTGCAGTGCGGTTTCCTCTTCTTCCTGACAAAACCTACACAGGCTATCCGTTGCCAGGCCCATGCGATGCATGTGCTTATTAAGTCTGCAATGGCCAGTGAGAACGCCAACTGCCATCCTTATGGCCACCCGGCCTAGTTGGAGTAATTCTGTAGTTAGCCTGGGCGAGTAGCTATAAATAAACTTTTTCGTTTGCTTCTGGCCTGGGGTTTTAACGCACCATTCCCTTTATCGGTCGTGCAACTATGTCCTGATGGATGCACGCCGGAGGCATCTTGAGACATCACAGAGCGGTTCCGGTCCTATAGGTGTTCCAATGGAACCCTCCCGGGCCAAACGACTGCCGCCTCATTACCTCTGTGACCCGAATGCCCAGGTACCCAAACCAGAAATACCTTATTATGGCTACTAACATCCCTAAGTGCACCTTGGCAATCCCACACCAGCCTTGAGCTGATCTCCCACGAGTCACGAGGTGGAAGTTAAGAGAACACTGTTCTAGAGAACCTTGCCAGGATTGATGATTAATGAATGACAGGTAGTGCCAGAAAATATCTGAAGCGTGCATAAAAAAGGCTAAGGCATCAATGACCACAGATGTTGATGCCCCTTCATATATATTGAAAATGCTGATCTTATGTTTTCAAAATTAACGTAAAAATATTTGAATATTCCAGTGGTAGTTAATCCTTGCTCGATCTCATAACAATGTCGAAAAAAAGGATAGGGAGTAGTTAAATGGTTAGCGTACTGGACTACCACGCGGAGGACTCGGGTTCGAGCCCAGCTGTGCTACTCTTACATTTTTTTCTTCCTAGGAGCCTCTACAGTAAACTGTCCGGTATGGACTGTGTTGTCTGTAACTAGAGAACACTGTCTGAGAGAAGGCTCCGGTCGCCAATGACCAAGATGTTGACGTGCCTTAAATTAAAAAAAAAACGCAAAATTTATTGAAAACATTTGTATATATAAAAGGGAATTAATTACTCCTGGGTACATTTGAAATTATAAACTCAATTTTAAGACGACTTGATTTTGCCAAACAAATACTCACTGGCAGCTTGTATAAATTTGTAAAGGAAGGTTTGGTAGATGTAGATGTGACTAGAAAGCCATCGTGGAAGATCTTTTGTGATTCATTTAGCATGTCTGTGTTTGTATGTATGTCGTCAGCTTTGAATGACTAAAATATACAGGAATATTCTAAACTCAAGTAGTTATTTACATCACTGATTCCGTAAGCCCAGCGTGTAGTATGTGAGCACAGGGTGTGTACCAGTGTAGGTATTGTTCGTGCTCTCAGATCCCGATATAATAAATTCCACATATCTTTGTCCTCTTCATAATCCACTTTTTCATCGTCTCTCTTACACCATTCTATGTGATAGTCTTCCACCACAATTTCTACTCGCAAATATGAATAAAAATTAGTGAAAGTACCACCCAGGGCAGTTTTCCCCTCTATTATACTGTTTCTTATTCTAAATGCTGTAAGGAGAAGTACTGCAATCGTGTCAATTTTTCCAAATTGAGTTTTCGGCGGAACTACATGTTTTGAGTACAAAAAAACAAAACAAAAAAAACTGGTGTGAAACACTCACACAACTTTCTCTTACTCCTGTTCTCAAAATTATGATTGACAAATGTTGTAGTTTGTGTACCAAATATAATGAAATTCGTCGAAAACTGAAAAGAACAGGTCAAATAAAAGCACACTTTCGGCTTACTAATTTTCTTAATACTTGGAATTTTGGACATCTATTTATTTCTAATTAATTTTGTTTGGATGGTAGAATTGTATAATCAACTATGTGATACCATTTTACAGGAAAGTGTAACCCCACCCCTCCCTTAAAAGTGCCCTTAAATGAATTTTCCCAGAGAAATGTTTTAAATAGAAGATGTAGATCTTTGCATGTTTAGTTTATATAAGGAAGTTTCAAGAAAATCGTCGAAGCCATTTTTGAGAAAATCGGGTGAAAAAAAGTTGAAAAAAACATTTAGTAAAGTGTTAAAACAAACACACTTCCGGTCATCTGATCTTTTTAAAACTCGGAATTTCAACAACATATTTAACTCCAATTAACATTATTTAGATGATAGAATGGTCTAATAAACTGAAATAGCACTTTAGATGAAAACCTAACCCCTCCCCTCTCCCAGAAATGTCCTTAAATGAATTTTGCCGGAGAAATGTTTCAAATAAAAGGTATAGCTCTTTGTATGTGTAGTTGATTTACTAAGTTTAAAGAAAATCGTCGGAGCCATTTTTGGAAAATCGCAAAAACGTAAAAAAAAACAACAACTAGTAAAGTGATACCGTGGACAGGTTGAGAAATTTTGACAGATAACGGCACCGTCAGATCCCATGATGATACCTAAACGTAATATCGTTTCAACATTCTACGGTTTTTCGTTTTTGATCTATGCTGTTCACATACACATACACACACACACACACACACACAGAACATTTGCTAAAAACCACTTTTTTCGTCTCAGGAACTCGATATCGAAAATTTGACACGATTACAGTACTTCCTCTTACTAGGAGTAAGAGAAAGTAATAATCAAAAATTAATTTCAAAATCTCAAAAATGAAAAATCACAAGCTCAAAGTTGGTATTCCGTTTAGGCACTACCACCACATCAAACACGGAGGTTTTACTTAATGTACTTACATTAATCGGAAGTGCAGCATTACTAAATAGATTTTCTTCAGTTTTTCGTAATTTTTTCGAATACAGCTTGAAACGATTTTCGCTAAACTTCGTATACCATTTACATACATATTGTAACGTTTTTCCCTCTAAACTAGCTACTGCAACTAATTTTAAGTGGGTTTGTTTAGATAAAATACTCTAAACTTCAATAAAAAAAACACTAATTTATTGTTTTACACAATGAATTATAAATACAACACTTAATAATAATTAATTCACAGTTTAAACCACAAAAGTTCACTTTCTTTACTTTTTTATACACATTCCACAAACGTACACTTCGTTTGTAACAAGAATACTCTAAACTCTCTGTGGTCCCACTATTTATACCGGTGGAGAAGGGCCTAGAAGGTTGTAGATTGTTCTAGAAAGGGCTAGAGCGCGCCACCAGCGCTTCCTAGCGGCCACTAGGAGAACTTGAGGTACCTGCTTTCCCTCCTAGATGGCACCAGTGGCTGCGTTACAATATATATCTATCAATCATTTTTCTTAGAAAATTAATTTTTTTATGTTCTGAAGATATCGTAGCGTTATGCTTACCTCTAAAGTACCACTTCTGTATAACATATGGTTTTTACCACCTACCGAATGTTAATAAACATTAAAAACCTTGTTATAATTCCAAATTTGAAGAAAACAGCTTACCGTAACTGCGGTTTTACTGAATTGGTGTTTGAATTTTAAAACGACTATAACGATTTCTTTTAAACTTGGTATGCTAACTTTACTAATTAAAACCAAAGTACGACATACAATGAAGAGTATTTTTGGATAAGATCGTTGACCGTCGACAGCACCGTTCAGTTTATATTATGATATTAGAAGATGAAGGATATTAAAAAATGTAGTATATAAAAATCAGTATATAAAAAGACGAAGAAATTAGGGAAAGAACGGGTGCTGCAGGTAGGATGTTTAGCGCGGTCAGGAAGGGTCCTCAGTAACAGGGAGGTGTCTAAGAAAACCAAGCTTTCAGTCTATAGGTCCAACATTCCTCCCTATACTCACTTACTCATCGGAGTGCTGGACACTGACCAAGAAGCATAAAAGTAGAATACAGGCAACTGAGATGACGTATTTGACGAAGATAAAGGGGAAGACAAGAAGGGACAGGGTTCATAATGCCATAATAAGATCCAACTTAAATACACAGCCAGCAGAAGAAATAATAGAAGAAAATAGGCTGCGCTGGTTCAGGCATATTCTACGGATGGATTCCGATAGAGCGGCTAGAAAAAGGGGTAGACCGCGATGCAGGTGGCAAGAGGGGGTAAAAGAGGCCGTGCGGAAAAGAGGAATTGGGGTGGGGGGGAGATATGAGAGTATGTTGGGGAGACAAGAGGGCGTGGAGGAAAATGTACAAGATGAAGGGGGCCTCACACCCGCCAAGGGGATAGAGAGGCGACGATTAGATTGAGATATAAAAATCAGTGACTAGTATGTGATCATATGGGGGCAACATAAAACTATGAAGGGACATACACTATGATTTTAATTTGCTAATTAGGGAAGATCTTAGCTCAGTGGTACGCGTGGACTATCAACGAGGGTGGTTACGATGATGTAATAGCAAGAGAGAGAAGACAGGCCCTCTCTGGTACTCTCTGACTTAAGCAGGCTAGAGTGGGAGAACCTGTATATAAGCCAGTGGGAATCTATCTAGAGCTATCTATCAGATTCAACCATACATCTCATCGTGGCATATCTCTACTCCCACCTTTTATTCTATCAGTTTCATTATAAAGTCCAGTGCAGTTAGTGTAAACTTATAGCTACATTATAACAGTGTCTTCATATCTCGTTCATTCAATCAAACCTAATTTCTCTCCTCATCAACTCCATTATATATTTATAGGAGCCTTTACAGCTCACTGTACGGAGGCTAGCAGTGAACTAAGGCTTCGGACGCCACTGACGTGGACGCGCAATAAATTAAAACAAAAAAAAATTGGTGTGAAACACTCACAAGACTTTCACTTACTCCAATTTACATAGTTACATAGTGTGTAGTTTATCGAACTAATCTTGCAATATATGCACTGCGCCACATACAATAAAAATAAAAATGAAGGACAATATAATGAATAGCTACAAACTCCTGGTCAAAAAGTTTTTTTAACTAAACACAGTGAAAAACGTTTCACACGAAACTGAGGGGACTGAAATATTTTTTCATGTTACAAGAATTTCATAAAATAGCGGTTTGTTTTCGTACCGCTGTTTAGTAAAAACGCACTACCGGTCAACCGATGTTTTTCTAACTCAGAATTTTAGCAATTAAATGTTATTGGTGTGTTGTAGTGTAGTAGTTGTGTGTAGCACGAGCGGTATAATAAAGGGGCTTATAAGTATATATGTTTAAGTGAGAAGTATCAGAAATAAGAAGGTAGTCACCACTGCTAACAATAAATATATTCTAATAAAAAAATAACTACAAGTTATTTGCAAAGATATTATAAACTTATTAATATATTGTGGAAGTGCACTGATTCTAAGATAGCGATTCCTGAAGTAATGTTCTGGTGAATGTCTTGCTCAGACTATTCTTGTTAGAAGGCAGAACGCAGACTGTTCGAAAGAATGCCTTCTCTTACAAAACAGTTGGCCAAGTGGCATTGTATTAATTTAACGGATTCCTGTGCCTTCGTCTCCCTAATAGCAATGACCTTAAATTACAGTACCTGACTCTAAAATACATTATTTTTGCCAAAATTATTTCACTTAAAATATTTTTTAAAACTATTTATTTTTGCATTTCTTCTTCCACTACAGCAACATATTTAATTCTACTTAATATTATTTAGATGATAGAATTGCGTAATAAACTAAAATAGCACTTTATAGGACAACCTAACCCCACTTCTCCACCACTAAAAGTACCCTTAAATGCATTTTCTCGGAGAAATGTTGCAAATAAAACTTGTGGATCTTTGTATATGTAGTTGATATATAAAGTTTAAAAAAAATCGTTGCAGCCATTTTTGAGAAAATTGCAAAAAAGTGAAAAAAAAACAAACAAATTCATTAAAGTGGTACTTCCGGTTGAAGAATTTTTGACAGATAACGTACTGTCAGATCTCCTATGGTGATACCCAAACGGAATATCAAATTGTTTGAACTTTCTCCGATTTTTCGTTTTTGAGCTATGCAGTTCACAGGCTATTTTCTAAAAAACAATTTTTTTGGACTCAGGAGACCTCAAAACGGATATTTCCTGTGAAAACTTGATATACCGAAAATTTGACACGATTACAATACTTCCTCTAACTAGGTAGTAAGAGAAAGTAATATTGCTTGTATTACATTTTGGATTTGTATTAGCACCCATCCACAGCAAAGAGAATGCAACCACAGCAGAGAGAAGAGAGGTCCTCTCTGGTTAACAGAGACTACTCTCTGACTTAGGCAGGCTAGAGTGGGAGAACCTGTGTATATAAGCCAGTGGGAATCTATCTAAATCTATCTGTCATATACAACCACACAACTGTACACCAGTCGTCGCATCGTGTCATATCTCTACTCTCACCATTCATTCTATCATTTTCATTATAAAATCCAGTACAGTTAGTGTAAACTTAGCTGCATTATATTAGTGTCAGCATAAAAAAAAAAAAAAAGATATGACACGATACGATGACTGGTGTACAGTTGTATGGTTGTATATGATAGATAGATTCCCACTGGCTTATATACACAGGTTCTCCCACTCTAGCCTGCCTAAGTCAGAGTGTAGTCTCTGTTAACCAGAGAGGGCCTCTCTTCTCTCTGCTGAGGTTGCATTCTCTTTGCTGTGGATGGGTGCTATTAAAGGATTTTAGGATAGATTCAAGATAGATAACCTATTCAATTTTGGTAGTGGATTACGTTATCCAGTACCCAATTAGTCTTAGCGGTCAACGCTAACGGAAAGGAAGATAATCTGGTGTGAAACACTCACACGACTTTCTCTAACTCCAATTAATAAAATTTGTTTACAAGCGTAAAAGCGATGGTCTCTCCAAAATTTCTATAAATCCCTATATATATATATATATATGGTATTTAGCTCAATTAGATATATTTACATCGCAAAGTGATGAAAGCTATACTAAAGTATTAATATTATTCATAGAATATAACAGTGTATGGAATACTAATTGCCAAAAACAACTTAGCGTTCGTATATTATTATTTTTTTAAAGTTAATCTCTAATAATAAAATTCTGGTGTGAAACACTTCAAAAACTTCTTATTTTATAATGGACTAATTTTTTTTAAAATTTAAAATCTGCTGTAAAAAGTTGTATTCGCGATCGTGTTAAGTTTTCGAAATTGTGTTACCACCGGAAATACAAGTTTTGAGTTCATCTGATTAGGCAAAATACTGTTTTTAGCGAATGGTCTGCATGTGCGCCTGAAAAGTGAGAAGAGCATTGTAATGACATATCAGGGTCATAGCAATGTCAAAGTGGCTCCAGCCAGCCGCTATCTTCACAAAGGATGGCAGGAAGAAAGAATAATTTATAACTAGTGGCCCAGCCGGCCGCTGTCTTCAAGACAAGGGCCGCGGCCAAACAAAAACCTTTTTCAATACAAGGGTCAATACATTACATCAAAGACAAGCACCGATAAAGGTGGCCACTGACATAAATCACTGGTCACCGAACTAACCAAGGTCGCACGCTACGAGAGATGTCTTAGTATGAGTTCTTACTTACACACTTGACAGTGTGTGAGTAAGACTAATATAAACTTCCTCCCACTAGATGAGGGGATCAGTATCATTATATCATTATATCAGTAGCGACAGTATCATCAGTATCACGAGTATTATCATTATATCACTATAGCTTCAGTCTATCAGTATATATCATTACAGTAGGAGAGCGCGTCCCTATACAAGGTTAAACTTATAATTATTTTCATAGTTGTGCATATTAGTTTATTTATTTTAATCATTTTAAATTATTTGTTGTTTATCTCCTATTTATTTCTAATTATTGCATGTTAATAGTTACCATTTCTCACATTTAAATTCTTGTAAAAATATAGTCTATTTTTATAAATTCAGTGTTAGTAATTCAAGCAATAACTCTCTAAACTAACTTCCGCCTAATAAATCCCTCTTCAAGACATCTAACATCATACCTCAGGAATCACGACAATTGATTCCACTACAGCATAAACGTATTTAATCATTTTTAGGGTAGTAAATAATATTGTATTTTTAAGTACATCTATTTAAAATACACTGGTTTATATGAATTTATTTTGTATTTAAATACCCAGCTTAAATAAGTATAGCAACTTCATCAATACAATGTATGATTCAGCTACCTATACAAATATATTAAAGGTAAATATGGCTTTAATTCTAAATTTAAAAGAAAATTGGTTAAGTGAAAGTGCTTCTTTACAGCATAGGTTTTTGTGTGCAGGGTTTTTGAAAAATTTTTCGAATACGGCCACGAAGATTTTACATAAACTTAGAATGTTAAATGCACAAAAGCTTATCACTTTTATTTATAACTTTTTTTATTTTACAGAAAACTTTGATTTTAAGGGTTGTAAGGAATCTATTATGTTAAATTTTGAGTGTTATATAGGATTGTTCAGTTTTATTGGCGCTGTCTTCTATAACTCCAATATAATTACTTTAACAACTAAAAAGTAATAGATACCTTGAATAACCATCACCTCTAATGTTATGTTAAAACAAATCAGTAGAATTTTTTCACGTTTTTTAAAGAAAAATTGTAAAATTCTAAATTGTATTAATTGAATAAGAAAGTTTTGTGATTGTTTCACACGAAACTCGTGCCACAGGTTGGTTTGGATATTTTTATATAGGTCTAGATATCGGACAAACATACCTACAGGGTTGGGATTTCGTTACTTTCTCTTACTCCTAGTAAGAAAAAGTATTGTAATCGTGTCAAATTTTCGATATCGAGTTTTCACCGGAAATATCCGTAACTACGCGTATGTACAACTTTTATTTAAAACATGTCTCTGGAAAAATTCATTTAAGGGCATTTTTTGGGAGGGGGGATTATGTTTTTCTCTAAAGTGCTATCTTATTGATAATACAGTTCTACCATCCAAAAAAAATTAATTAGAAATAAATAGATGACCAAAATTTTGATTTCAAGAAAATTAGTTAACCGGAAGTGGTTTTCACGGGAACAGTTTTTTTTCAGTTTTGACGAATTTCATTAAATTTGGTACACTAACTATAAAATTTGTCAATTATAATTTTGAGAATTGGAGTGAGAGAAAGTTGTGTGAGTGCTTCACATCAGATTTTTTTAAAATTAAGGCGTTTCAACATCTCCCAGTCATTGGCACCCGGAGCCTTCTCAGTGCACTGCCGGCCTCCGGGTATTGTTCTCCCGTGTACAGACAACACTGTCCTTCACCGGACAGTGAGCTGTAGAGGCTCCTAGGAAGAGAAAATCTAGGTGTAGCACAGCTGGACTCGTACCCGGGACCTTCGCGTGGGAGTCCGGTATGGTAACCACTGAGCTAATCCCTTCCCCACGAGCGGTATTAAAAGGGCTTATATGTGTGTGTATGTTTTAGAGAGAGATATATGTTTAAGAAATAGAGAATAAGAAGTCACTGCTGTTATGTAATAAAATAATTATATTATCTCTAAATGAATTTAAATACTTCACAATAATAAGCTTATAAATATATAGAAACACTTGCACTTGATTAATTTAATCTCAAATGTTCACGTAACATTACCTGACACTGATGTTCTCTCTCTAATGAATACTGGTTGAATTCTCTAAGACGACTTATGAATAAATGCTGTTTTGGTAGTTCAAACCTGCCCTTTATATTTGATTTCTAGAAGTGGTTAAAAAACAATAGTGCTGAGTGCTGACTTTTCTTCTAATGGTTGTCTTGTACCTGGATTTAACCCTTCTACCAGCCAATGTACAAATTCATTTTTAAAACTGAGTTTATTTAAAATATAAAATACATTTCCAGTTATTTCTAATTTTCCATTTGCTTCTTCCACCACATTATCCCCCTTCCTCGAGAAATTTCTCAAAACAGGTGTTAGGGATGCCAAACAAATCCAACAATCTACAGTGATCGCAATAATTTATATAACCAGCAAAAAAAAAAAAAAAAAAAAAAAAATGAATAAGTTGAAAATCTCAAATTGAAAAATGACCTACTAAGGTCATTAGCGCCCCTCAAATTTTCCATTAGAAATATTTCCTCCAGAGCTGGGATGGCGTTCACCCGAATCATATTCAGCATCCAAATCGGCGTCTTTGTTTCCCAAGGCGGTCGGAGCGTGGTAAGCAGGGGTTGCTCCCGTTTTTCCCCCCTGGCCATCGTGCTTGCTGCGGACGGGGAGGAGAGAGAGTCATGAGATATGCCATTAGGCCACCAGTAAAAAAAGCCCCCCCACAATGTCACTAGTCCATTTTTATTTTTCGGGTATTTTTAATCGAACTTTTTATTCCCGTCTTCTTTATGAGATCTACCTAGTTCCTCTTCAGAGGGGACTATTTGCAAGTTAGGATCTTCTACTAATTCACCTAATAATGTTCATTCCTAATCCTTTATTTACACTATACACAAGTGGGGGTGAAGTACTTTTATATAATTTCCTTGCACCCCCGTTAAAATACTAACCTAAGAAAATTTGTACCAACATTCTCGCTGATAAATACATCCGCGCCAATAAATACATACATACTTCATTCACACTAGGGGAGAGTACTCAATATTCCTCTCCCCATTAAAATAGAGCCTAACAAACTAATTAACCTAGATCTTATTATATAAATTAATATTCTTCAGAAAGGCAAATAGTCCTCTGATATATGGGGAACCATCTTTCAATATTGCACGCAAATCGTGTGGCAGGCCTGCTCTTTGCCTTTGCGCAAGCAGTGCCTGGTACCCTTCTAATATGTGAGCCACCGTCAACCTTTCCCTACATGTTGGACATTCCGGTCAGCTTTCATTCACTAAAAGATATCCATGTGTCAAACGCGTATGCCCAATTCTGAGCCTTGTAAGGATGGCTGACTCGCGCCTAGGGAAACTCTCAACGATTTTATTACCTCCTTTAATTTTTCGTTTAGACTATTCCATTGGGTTTGCCATTTTCTAGCAATAATTGTTTTCATCAATGTTATGAGGTCGGTTGGTCGGACAGGGTTGATGGCATATTCTACATTTGAAGAGGCAGCAAGTTTGGCTGCTTCATCGGCTTTTTCATTTCCATATACACCTATATGACCTGGCACCCACACAAATATCACTTTCTTCCCGGTGGTATGTGACATGTTGCAATCAATTTCTTTCTTTTAATTTTATAGATTTCTGAATATGGTAAAGGGTTGATTTAAAATCTGTATTAAGTTATAATCGCGGCCGAGATTGTTTTCACGTGCCTCCTGGATATCCAACTAAACGAACAACATAAATGCCGCATTACGCAGAATAGCTGAATAGCCGAAGTCATAGCATAACGATTTTTTTTTGTATGAGATTTTCTGTTTTCTCTCTCTCTCTCTCTCTCACACACACACACACACACACACACAACATATATTATATATAACAACGCACACTAGAAAATCTTTAAAAAAAAACGAAAAGTCGCAGCAAGCTCAAACTTATTATTTCGACTAGGTACTACCACCGCCTATGACACCGTTGGTTTCAGGCAAAATCTATTTTACTGATTACTGATTTTTTTTTTTTTCAGTTTATCGTGACATTCTCGAATACGGCTCCAACAATTTCCTTTAAACTTAGTATACTAACTACTTACATACCTTTTTTATTTTTTTTATTTTTATTGCTACACCAGCGATTCTTACGCTATAAATAACAACGATCACACAGTAATCATTTAAGCATGCCCGCCACATACACTCGCTCACATGCAAACTCCGAGGGGTGAAGCTACCTAGCGGTAACACTCCCTATACGCAAAGCTAATTGCTCTTATCACTTGCGGAGAGAAAATCACGAGGCCATTGGCGTTTTAAACGCCTTGGTGGGTTATCTAGAATAGTGAGGTATGCTAAACGACGGACTAAAGCATTAGAACGGGATTGTAGGGATTGATGGAATTTTTTATATCGGGTTCTGGGCAACTAGACTGTCAAAAGGAATTTCAATGTCTCTATGATGGATGGTTAGGTTGGAAACACAGAAGGGGGCCTTTACGATTGTACGAAGGATTTTTGATTGAAAGGATTGTAGTCTATGGAGATTGGAACGTTTAGTTGAATCCCATAGTTCAATACCGTACGTCCAGATTGGTTTCAATATAGAATTATATATCAGACTTTTGTTGTGTAGAGAGTGAGATTAATCTATTTTCAAGTAGTCTTTTCAATAGCCTATAGCGTCTGTTAAGTTCAATCGTTTTTTAATCGTATATGTGGATTCCAGTTAAGTCTCTTGTCTATGAACAACCCAAGATAGCGGACGACATTAGTGGGTGGGATAGGAATTGAGTTATAATAGATTTGAGGGGGAGAGTGATGCGGCGGAGGGTGAATGTGATTTTTTTGGGATTTGGTTTCATTCAGTTTAATTTTCCATTTTTTCAACCACAATTCTAGGGAAGTGAGGTGGGTTTCTAGATTTCTATGTGATATTACTGGATCACTATTAGAAGAGAGAGAATGGCTGTGTCATCTGCATAGGTGAGGAGAATGGTATCAGGATGGGTGGGAAAATTTACATACCTATAACTTTAATTTGTAACAACTTACCGGGAAAAATGGACGTTTGGGTAGTTATGCGGGGGTGGGCCTTGGTGGTACTAACGTAAATTTTGCTCTAAACTAACATTTCAGTATAATATATGGTTCTATCATTTATATAATAATAATACATATTGCAAGCATTACTAGAATTCTATATTTAAAAAAATATCGGTTAATGAGAACTTACGACTTGACAAAATAAATTTTTCTAGTTTTTTTTTTTGGAATTTGTCTGGAAAACGTTTACAATGATTTTACTTTAATCATGATAGGCTAATTGCACAGATATAAACGTTATCACTTTTATAAGAAAATATTTTTAATTCAAAAAATTTATTTCGAATAGTTGTGCGGAATTTTGTTATATAAAGTTGGTTGAATGTTTTTGATGTGCTATAGAAGATTATAGTATAATCACTTCTCTACATGTCAAGTTTTTAAATAGGTAGATACTTATCCTCCTGTTGAAGCCTCGATTAATTTAGAGTAATAATACTTTTTAAATTTAAGTATAATGTAATATAAACAATCCCCACTACCGACTGCAGTGTACTACATCAAACAAGAGGACTTTGGACGTTTGAAGTTGAGCGGAGCTACAGTCCAGCTGGTTACTTTGTCAAAAGAGAATGGACTGTATTAGAAGATAAGGGCAAACCAACCATTAGTCACAGAATCACATTTCATTTTATTAAATTTAAATAATCAATACATATTGTAACGTTTTGCCCTCTAAACTAGCTACTGCAATTAGTTTTAAGTGGGTTCGTATAGATAAAATACTCTAAACTTCAATAAAGAAAACACCAATTTATTGTTATACACAATAAATTACAAAATACAACATTTAATAATAATTAATTCACAGTTTAAACCACAAAAGTTCACTTTGTTCACTTTTTATACTTTCCACAAACGTACATTTCGTTTGTAACTGGAAAAACTCTCCCAACTCTCTGTGGCCCCACTATTTATACCGGTGGAGAATGGTCTGGAACTTCCTCGATTCTTCTACAAAGAGCTAGAGTGCGACGCCAGCGCTTCCTAACGGATACTAAGAGAACTTGAGGTTCCTACTTCCTCTCCTAGATGGCACCACTGGCTGCGTTACAGTATAATAGAAATAATATAAATGCTATACATACATTGTAATTTTTACTATGGGTAGAGCCTATATTTCGAAAGGTAGAACTGAATTTTGTATTACCGGTACAAAAATTATATATGACGTCATTATTTTTTTTCCAGATCCAATTCGAAGTTCCTAGTTAATTAAATATTTTAATGTTGGTACCTGTGGCTCGTGCCGGCGGCCGGCATATACGAAGTTATATTTTTGCCTGTAGAATGAGCTGGTAGAGTATAAAGAGAATGGGCGACTGGGCGTCCTGGTAATCGTCCTGGTGACGGAAATATTCTCTAGTGGGCGGTAAGACCGCAGAGAAAACGAAACTAATCAAGTAATGATAAATAGAATTTTTCCAACTTCATCCAGCTGAGCTGCCAACAGACAAAAAAACAGATAAGTAAACTAGTACAGCTTGGCCCAAGACTGACTTACAGTCAGCTCCGCTCAACTTCAAACGTCCAAAGTCCTCTTGTTTGATTGTAGTACACTATACTACTGTGGATTGTTTATATAACATTAAACTTAAATTTAAAAATTATCATTTTTCTAAATTAATCGAGGCTTTAACACATCCTATTATATTTTTTATCATTTTATAGTAAATTTATCATTTTATGTATAATTGGTACTAGAATGAATAAGAGATTTTCGAACACATGGGGCCTCGAAACATGTATTTTCCCCCTTGAGAACTCAATTTTCAAAATGAGCAATAGTTTCTCTTACTTAAAGGCTAGTGGAATTAAAAAATTTCTATAGTTTCCATTTCTTTTTACGCAGCCTCGATAACCACCATTTCAAAACAATTACAATTTATATATATATATACATTTGAAGACTAAATTGGAAGGGCTGAAAAAAAAAAAAATGAAACTTTCTTTTTATCTTCAAGTTTAGGGGTGTCGCATTCGAATTGTGATACCCTGTTTATTGTTGTGTTCAAGAGTTATTATAAATGGAAAGGGTAGTAATAACCTGAAATGTAAATATGATATTTTATTGGTAGGGTTTATAAAAGGAGAAAGGAATAGTATGTGACAGAAATAGGTTCAGTGTATAAGTAGTAGGGGGAGGAGGTATCGGCTTGTGGTTACATAAATCCGAATATATGGGTATGGAGTTGCTCAAGAACTCGATAGCGTCTTATTGGGATATAAGTGGTTGTACCTTTAACATCATAATTTCTATCTAGTTGAACGCATAAAAGATAAAGCGAAAAGTGTGCAAAAAATCACGTAGGCCCTTTATTTTTTTTTTTAAATACTTATTTTATCATACGTGTGGCAATAACAGAATAAGCCTTCATGTTGCTAGTCAATTTAACTCGACTTTATCAATAAATTATATAAAGCTAAGTATAAATAATTTTTTTTTTTTTCATTTCTAATTTTTTACAACTATTTACATTTTCTTATTTTCCATGAAACTATTTGCAGAAAAAATCTTCATTTTTGTCCATCTATTTATCTAAACACTAAGGGTTTTCAGTTTCAGCGGTTTGTTATACGTATTTGTAAAATAGGAGGCTTCTTCCGTGTAGTATCTATAAAAATGTTCTGGGTAATTAATTTCAACGTCATAAGAAAAAAAGAATGATATCAAAAAAGTTACTGTGACTAGGATGTAGGAGGGGAATATCAGCAGTGTATATTGCGTATAAAATCAGACCTAGTATACTACCATGCAATACTCCATAGGAAAATAAGGGAAAAACCTTGAGAGACTTGACAAAAACGGACACTCTGGTATGATTTCAAGAATAAGAAAATACGTAAATATAACTTTGTGTTTCCATGTAGCCCAGGAATAGAAAATAAAAGTTAACCCACAAAAAAGTAAATACATCGAAAAATCCTCCCACCGATCCACATCAACCATACTCTAATCTCTCCCATAAATAGCGTACGTTACCTGGGTTTCCAGCTAGACAAAGACTGACTTGGAATCTCCACACTAGACTCAAACGACTACTTTCAAGACTACTAGACAGACGATCCAAACTCACATTACAAAATAAAAGACTTCTCTACCTCCTACTACTGAGACCTATATGGTCATATGACTTAGAAATATGGTGAACAACCAAGCGTTCCAATTCCCGTCGTATCCAGTCATCAAAAATCGTTCGAAAAATTATCAATACAACCTACTATGTTGCTAATCTCACTATCCATACTGATCTAAACATTCCTTTTGTCAACCATCTAGCCAAAACTCGTTTCCTTAAATTCCATTCATCCACAACTGCTATCTTCAAACACTATTTCCGACAATTCACGCAGGTGGCTGAAGAGAAGATGGCCCCGTGACCACCTTGTAGATTAACTCAAGATAGTGGAGTGCCATCGCTGGATGTCTTCTCCAATCCACACTCCTGTTATTTAAGTTGCCATTTAACACATTTACTTGTTGCAGTGTATTTTAAAAGTAGCCCAAGGTGCTACACTCTAGTATTATCATTAAAAAAAAAAAAAAACTCTCGAATATAATAGAACAATGGTATAAAACTCTCGGCTAGAAGTAGACTGAAATTGAATTTTGTATTATATAAGAGAATAAATGAAATTCAAAGATAACAGATTTTAAGGTATTTAAAAAACAAAACAAAAAAAAAAAAAAAAAAAACAAAATGTCAGAGTACATTTTCCGTGATAGCCTGCTTCATTTTGTGGGTCATCGACGGTTCGGATGGCGTCGCCCATCTTCAGGATGCGTTTTTTTCAGACAGTGTGATAACACAGACTTGCACAGTGCAAATTCAGTTTTACACACTGACTGGTAATTTTTAATTGTATTTAAAACTTTTAATATTTAAAGTACAATTTTTAAAAGATTTTTAAATACAAATTAAAAAGACCAGTCAGTGTATAAACTGAATTTGCTCTGTGCAAGTCTGGGTTATCACATTGTTCCGAGTACACGCATCCTGAAGATGGGCGAACGCCCATCCGAAACCGGTCGATGACCCATAAAATGAAGCAGGCTACCATGGAAAATGTCTCTGATGCTTTCTAGCTTTGCGGAACCAACTACCACCACAAAAAAAAAAAAAAAAAAAAATTTGTTGTGTAATAAACAAACGAATGTCCATTATTGTGTCATTATTTCAATTGACGAATTTCCTTTTCATTAGGAATTTTGTAATAAACGTATAGTTGATCTTATCTATTACTAGTTAATGGAGAGTTGTATACATTTCACCCGGTAATTTCCAGCGTTGCTTTCAAGCGTTGCCATCCAGCATAGAATATTGATGTTTTGTTTTAAAGAATTAACTTTGCAAGAAGCCATCTATGAACAATATTTTCAGAAAAAATAAATAAAAATAAAAAACTGATAGGTGATACGTTTTTATCTGTGCAGTGAGTATTCCAAGTTTAAAGAAAATCAGTGTATCCTTTTTTTAAAAAAAAAAAAATCGAAAAAAATAAACATTCAGACTTCATTTTCAGACTCCTCTGTTTAACCTATTTTCTTCAAATTTGTAAATTCTATCAATGCTTCTAATTGTATATTAATATTATGTAGATTGAAAAACTATTAATTTTTATTGAAATGCTAACTTTATTGGAAAGCATAAACGTCATTGTTCCACAGAATTATCCCCCCCCCCCAAAATCAATTTTTCCGTGAAAATTTCCAAATAAACATTTTTTTACAGCCTATTTTCCTTTTTTATTATAATATGTTATACATAGTTTTTTTGACCGTTTCGGATTTTACCTGCCATTTCAAAGGATACACTGTTATACATCTTATATTGTTTTATTTATGTAGTTTTTGTGCTATTGCTTTGTTTGTTGCGTGTTATACAGTATATTTTAGTTGGAGAATATTTTCCTCATTTTTTTGTTTATACATTATATGTGTAGAGTTTAGTAACGGTATGTTAATTGTTAAAAATTCCTGTACGATTGTTATTAATCTGCGTGGTACTGCTGAGGTTGCCTCCTCTTCATCTCTTGATACAAGCGGAGACGAGGGCTAGTGCGTACAGACTAATGAACAATGGCCAATGGAAGCAAAGAAGCTCCCTAGCCAAGCACTTGGACATTATTCAGAAGGTTGACCCTGGCTCTATCTTTAAGATGGCTGGGAAGGTGTACTGTCCAACATTCTACTTTGAGCTCCCCTTCCAAGTGATAGTAACGTCAGGTTTACGGATGGGTCCAAAATGGCCTGCGGAACTGGAGCCGGGATATATGGAGTTAAGCCGAAGGTACGCATCGCGAGACCCCCTTCGGCGGTTGCTCCACAGTTTTCCAGGCTGAAGTCTATGCAATAAAGATCTGTGCTGAGGAGAAACTGCTTATGGACTCTAGGAATAGAGAGATATGCATCTTCTCAGGCAGCCAGGCTGCGCTGAATGCACTTCGGGCGTTCAGAATCACCTCCCTCAGTGTAGAGACTCCCTGGAGGCATTATCCCGGCACAACAAAGTTCGGCTAGTATGGGTGCCAGGGCATAAGGGGATCATAGGTAACGAAATAGCCGACCAACTGGCCAGTGAGGGAGCGAATACTCCCTTCTATGGGCCGGAACCTGCTCCTAGGGGTAGCCAAAAGTATGGCGAGGGCGTCTCTGAGAGAATGGACTCGGAGAGAGCATAACCGATACTGGAGGCTAAATACTGGGGCAAAACACGGCAAAATGGTTATGCCAGAGCTGTGTAAAAGAAGGACCAGATACATCCTGGGTGTAAGCAGGTATCAGATTTCTCTAATAACCGGCCTGTTTACTGGGCATGGCAGTTCAAAAATCTGCACAATGTGGGGTTAGGACTATGTGTAGACTATGTCAGGAGGAGGAGGAGACGGCCTCGCACCTGCTGTTCGATTGTGTTGCAATAGGTAGACTGCGGTACGAGATCTTCGGCACATTGAGACCGGAGGAAATTCGTTACTCCAGGAAGGACGGTGGGGAAGGTTTTGGACTCCATGAAGAGGGGGGGCTTTATACTAGGTTTGAGGGGTTGGCACAAAAGCCTCAATGGGAGGCTGCGGTGCCTGGGTTTTAGTCCCCCCCTCTGCATCATTCTAATTCTATTAATCTGCGCCAAATATTTATAGATGAACTTTTTTTTTTTTTATACTATCTTCTTGTTATTCGTAATGTATAAATGTATTGCAATGAAAGTGCACCACGTGTTTCTTTAAATTTACTAATGGCTTATGGTTTGTTCAATTTTAGGTTAGGTTAGGTTCAGATTTTAGGTTAAGATATCCAAATTTAAAAATAAAAAATCGAAAATTGAACAAACAATAAGCCATTAGTAAATTCATTGCAATACACTTTATACATTACGAATAACATGAAGATATATAAAAAAAAACAAAAAAAGTTCATCTACAGGATGTCCCAAGGTATATGGTAATGTAATTTTTATCGGAAAACTAGATAGCTAGGAAAAAAAAAAAATAAAAAATACTGGTGTCCCCGTAGTTTTTTGTTAGAAAACCAAGTTTAATTTGCAAATTTGTTTTTGGTGCTTCCAGAAGCGAGATACAGGCACCAACTTCATTTTTTTTCAAATGGGGAAGTGTGGTTTTTATTTAAGAAATAGATTCCTCTATTTTTTGTAAGAAAAATTTACTTGAACCGTTTTTTTTTTCTTTGAGCGATGTTTTTACAAGTTATGAATGAAAACATGATTCTTATAAGAAATTTCAAAATGATATATAACGGTTTTTTGATTGAATAAGAAGAAAAGTACTTTTTATTATAAATTTTACTCCTCATTAATTACAGATCTTGCTCGAACTGGCCCCCACATTAGAGATGCATACACATGCTTTTTCCTGCCAATTGTACCTTACGACCAAAGAAATAATATACTCTGAATTTTTCCCTATACATCATTTTGAAATTTCTTATAAGAATCATGTTTTCATTCATAACTGTAAACTATCGCTCAAAGAAAAAAAAAAACCGTTCAAGTAAATTTTTCTTACAAAAAAATAGAGGAAATCTATTTCTTAAATAAAAAATCACACCTCCACATTTGAAAAAAAAAAATGAAGTTGGTGCCTGTATCTCGCTTCTCGAACACCAAAACAAATTTGCAAATAAATTTGGTTTTCTAACAAAAAAAACTACAGGGACACGTATTTTTTTTAGTTTTTTTTTTCTAGCTATCTTAGTTTTGCGATAAAAAGTCATTATCCATATACCTTGGGACACCCTGTATATAAATATTGACGCAGATTAATAACAATCGTACAGAAAAATTTTTAAACAAGTAACATACCGTTACTTAACTCTACATATAATGTATTAAAAAAAAAAAAAAAAAGGAAAATATTCTCCAATTAAAAATGTACTGTATAAAACGCAACGAACAAAGCAATAGCATAAAAAACTACAATAAATAAAACAATATAAGATGTATAACATTGTTATTCTTTGAAAAT
Source organism: Triatoma infestans (assembly GCA_011037195.1). Classification (NCBI taxonomy): domain Eukaryota; kingdom Metazoa; phylum Arthropoda; class Insecta; order Hemiptera; family Reduviidae; genus Triatoma; species Triatoma infestans. Next base: position 34,666 of record JAAEAF010009329.1, read on the forward strand.
GGCATGTAAAATGCCGAAACGTCAGAACATATAATAATAACAAGGAAAAAATAAGGCTGTAAACAAAAAGGGTTCATCAAGGTACAAACCCGGAAAAATCACAACATAACATAGGAAGAAACGGCTAATAAAATACTACAACGCATTCCACTATGTTCCAAATAAATGTGATGGGTTTTTTTGTTTTGTACTTTGGTAGTATAAGAAGTTAAAAGAAAATAATTGAAGAAGATTTCAAGAAAATTGGGAAAAACTTAAAAAAAAAAAAACTATACAAATTGCACTTCCGGTTGATGGATTTTTGGCGGTAAACTGTGTGGTGGTATCTAAATGGAATATTAACTAACAGTTTCCTATAACTTTTCATTTTTGAGATATTTTTTTATCCACTCACTCACTGACAATGACATAGTTACATACAGACTATTTGGTAAAAAATGTACGTATTTCCTTTCGGTGAATACTCAATTTTGAAAGTGTTAGACGGTCACAATATTTAATTTTTTTTTTTTTTTAATGAAAAAATAAGGAAAATATATCCTGATACAAATAGTTGATTTTGTATTTCTTTCTGAGATTTCAAAAATCTTTTTGAACATTATTGATGAACCTCTAGACTAGAATATACAAAGTAAGATCACCGTTCAATATTTCTTGTCGGCAAAATATCCAAAATTGATAGAAACTTTACAGCTAATGTACTGGGAGTGGAAAGCCCCCAAACAGGAGGGCTTTTTGAAGTGGTGATGAAGTGAGAGAGGTGAAAGAGAGAGAGTAGGTTAGATAGAGTAGAAGAGGGGGTCGATAGGCGGCTAGGGGCGCAGCCGTTTGTATAAGAAGGGTGCCACTAGTAGAGCACCGTGGCGCGTCTGTTGGATGCTGCGGGGGCTGTAAAAGTGGAGGGGCTTTTTGGAGCGGGGGAGTTTAGGGCGCACTGTTGGAGCCCCCCTATTGATATATCCAGGAGCTGGGGGCGCGCGTTGGTATATATGTATATATATATATACACACATACAGTGAAACAGGGCAAACAGGGGGTGAACCTGCGCTCTTTATGTCTGGCTAACCTCCAGTCATGTCGCGGACACAGGGCGTGTCGCAGCAGAACCATCCTTCAGCCAGTATTCTACCACCGGCATGAACCGATGGATACTGCTCCGCCAGGTAGGCTTTCTAATTTAGCGTAACTAGTTTTTTTTTTTTTTACAACTGTAATTAAATAAATTGTAGATTTTGCAGCGCACAAACTCCGGATTTCTTTTTTTTTTGTATACACAAATATCTGAAATGCTCCTTTATATAGCCTGATCCCAGACTAAATAAAAATACCATCCCCTCCACTGTTCCAGACGATTCCTAAAATTTAAAAAAATAAATAAATAAATAATAGAAATTAAAAAAAAAAACTACAAGTAGTTAAAATCAATCAATCCAGGACATTTCTATTTAACGTTTTAAACACATTGATACATTTTTCACTGTTTTATGTGTAGGCAGTTATGTAAACAAGCACCGAGATCTACCAATATCACTACGTCAACAAAATCTTCTTTAGTATTTGGTTCAATCATTTTTATTTTTAATTATTTATGATACAATCTATTGTTTGTTTTTTTAAATCACTATAAATTTTTTTTTTTTTTATCTATAAAGCGGTTAATATTGGATCTTTCTTAATTCTTAATATTTGGTAAAACCGCATCTTATAAGAGGCAGAAAACACTAGTTAGTTTAATTTATGGAAAGTATTCCATAAATAATGAAATTAAAATAATAATTCTTTGATCATCTTCGAAAAAAAAACAAAACAATAAAATATCATAATTAAATAATTTTAAAATGTATCCAAAATAAAAAAATATATATATTTAATAAAAATAAAAGATAAATTTATTAATTGATTTAAGTAAAAGATTAAAAACAAACACGCACTAATGCATGTTGCATACAATGTAATTTAATTATAAATATAACACATAATTATTTAAAAAAAAAAAATATATATATATATAAATTAAGAAAAATAAAATTATAATTACTAGTCAAAAATAAATCAACAAATTTATTGTAGTTTATTTGGAATATAAAATGTAAAAGTAAATATTTAATTAGATTATTACATATCTTCTCTCTATTCATATAAAATTATATCAAGCTTCAGGTCAATTTGTATTTAATCGCATAATATTTAACATCTGTGAAAGAAATGGAATTAATTGTTATCTTTATTATTGATTCAAAATTAAAAACAAAGAAAACTTGTTGTGAATCACTCACATAACTTTCATTTACTGTAATTTAATTATAAATATAACACATAATTATTTAAAAAAAAAAAATATATATATATATATAAATTAAGAAAAATAAAATTATAATTACTAGTCAAAAATAAATCAACAAATTTATTGTAGTTTATTTGGAATATAAAATGTAAAAGTAAATATTTAATTAGATTATAGTTTTGATTTATCATTTATTATTTATTTATACAAGTTATTACATAATCACAATTTTTCACATATAATTGAATCGAACGGAAAACACAATAAATACTTATTATTAATATTAATATAGACGATAAAATCGGATAATAATATTGTAATTGGGACTTTAGATGAAAACCTAACGTCGTCACCCATCCCCCACACAAGAACAACATCTTAAATGATTTTTCTTTTTTCTGTAAAGTTTTTGAAATAAAAAGTTAAAGCACTTTTTATGATTAATTAACTATACTAAGTTTAAATAAAATTGAAGTATGTATAAGTAAAGTGGTATACATCTGGTCGACCGACTTTGACCAAAAAATACTTTACTGTCGTGTCCCCTGATAAACCCTAAATACCCAAGTTTCAACTTGCTGCAATTTTCCGATTTTCTTTTATACTGACCATACACACATACAGACAATTTAAAAAAAAAAACCACTTTGGCTGACATAGCGGCCTCAATACGTGTAAATTCCGGTAGAAGTATTTTGAAAATTTGACCCGATTACAAATACTTCCTATTACAACATTTAGGCAAAGTAATATTATAAAAAAAAAAAGTGTTGAATGATAAATAAATAATTTATATAAATCATTATTTATATCTATGTAGAAGGCCCAAGCTTGTCAAACTTATTTGGGAACAATTTTCCTTGTGAATGCAATATACGTGTGCCAAAAACTTTTTCACTATCAAAAAATTAATATAGTTTTGAAATTAATTCGTCGTAAAATTTCATATTTTATTTTCATATATTATTGTTTGTTTCATGTAAACTAACAATATTTTATATTATGTAATTGACGAAAAAGTGAAAAATATTACAATTTACATTACAATTTTTATTTCAATTTTAACTTCGAGATTACTAGAATTTCTGATTAATCAAATGAAAAAATCAAAATCAACCTACCACAAATCTTTATATATTATAATTTTGTACAATAAATAAATAATAGTAATAAGAAAAATACCTTCTCTTATCTGCCTAGTACCCCATACCCATCTGCAAAATCATGGTAGTTACCACGGGGGACTTTGCCCCGTAAAAGTTTCTAAGAGTAGACTTAATCACTTTCAATCAGCTTTACAGACTTATCTCAAATGCTGCAAAACTCACATTATAAAATAAATAAAAAAATCTGGTGTGAAACACTCACACAACTTTCTCTTACTCCAGTACTCAAAATTATAATTGACAAATTTTATAGTTAGTGTACCAAATTTAATGAAATTCGTCGAAAAGTGAAAACACTGTCCAGTAAAACTGTCCGGTTACTAATTTCCTTGAAACTCGGAATTTGGGTCATATATTAATTTCTAGTTATTTCAATTTGGATGACAGAATTGTATAATCAACTGTGATAGCATTTTAAAGAAAAACATAACCCCCCTCCCCCAAAAGTCCCCTTAAATGAATTTATCAGGGGAAAAGTTTCAAATAAAAGTTGTAGCTCTTTATATGTATAGTTAACAACCCTGGTTTAAAGAAAATCGTTGGAGCCATTTTCGAGAAAATACCAGAAAATTGGAAATTATATTTCAGTAAAAACGCACTTCCGGTTATCTATTTTTTTCAAACTCGGAATTTCAACAACATATTTAATTCTAATTAACATTATTTAGATGACAGAATTGTCTAATATACTGAAACAGCAGTTAAGATGAAAACCTAACCCCACCCCTCCCCCCGAAGTGCCCTTAAATGAATTTTCCTGGAGAAATGTTTCAAATAAAAGTTGTAGCTCTTGTATGTGTAGTTGATATACCAAGTTTAAAGAAAATCTTCGAGCCATTTTTGAGAAAATTGCAAAAACGTAAAAAAAACAACTAGTAAAGTGGTACTTCCGGTTGTGGAATATTGACACATAACGCACCGTCAGATCCCATGGGGTACCTAAATGTAATATCAAGTTTTGAACTTTCTCGATTTTTAGTTTTTGAACTTGCTGTTCACATACATACACACAACACAGACACACACACACACACACACACACCATACCGAACCATTCGCTATAAAAACCCTTTTTTGGGATCAGGGGACCCTCAACAGGATATTCCGGTGCGGAACCGATCTCGAAAATTGACACGAGTTACAATACTTCCTCTTACTAGGAGTAAGAGAAAGTAAAAAATACGACTTTTAATATCAACTCACACAACATTGTAAACACTATGTGACCATAATTGTAAGAAAAAATAAAATAAAATAAATAAATAAATAAAACGAACCAGTTATATAAAAATTTAATTCAATTGATCTATTATAAAATGCTATATATTAAATAATCCCAAGAAAATTGAATTAACCAATTTATTACTACAACTTTTCAGACTGATCTTCAACTTTATATTGACAGTAATGACAGTCTGCAACTTTACAACACTCTGAATGTCTCCAACTTAAAAAAAAACAACTTATCATTCTTAAATTATACAAAACTGACAACTCAATTTGACGAACATTTAAGCATTTTTTACAGCACTATTATTTTTAGCATAATTGAAGGTTTTCAAACTTTTTTTTTTTTTTGAAAAAACACTGACCCATTTAATTTTATAATAATGATAGTCTCCTACTTTAAGGTACTGTTTAAGATTCCAATTTTAGATATTGTCAGTTTGGAATTTATATAAACTGACATCTCTAAACTTAACAAACAATTGACATCTCCAACTTTAAAAACTGACATCATCAACTAAAGTGGTTAGCGTATTGGACAAGCATGCGAAGAAATCCGGGTTTTAGGCCAGTGCTACCAGTAGATTTTTCTTTTTTTCCT
>JAAEAF010009330.1:0-36154 GCA_011037195.1 Triatoma infestans
ATTCGCAATAACACATTACTAGGGATTTAAAAAATGTACTTTACAATATTTCGCTTAATTAAATGTAAGTAATATGTTATATATATTTGATTACTATTGTAATAGATGGCCGTGACGCATTGTCATGATGTAACATTTAATTAACGTGTCATGTTTATTTTAAAAAAAAGTAGCCATGCCTACATTATATAATCTCCAGTGAAGCTCATCTACAACATACCGAGACAATTTCATACACCCCCGGTCAGAGTCCCGACCTCAACCCAATTGAGCACCTATGGGATGAAATTGAAAGGAGAAACAGAAAACAAGATGTTAATAACAGAAATTAGCTTAAAAATGCCATAATCTCAGAACGGTATTCAATAGAGTCAGAACTAACAAAGAAACTAGTTAATATGATGAAAAAGCGTTTGATTGAAGTCATTAGAGAAAAACGAGGAAACACAAATTATTAAAACCAAAACTCCATTGTAGCAAACAAGTAATACGAGTGTATGGATACTTTTTTGATTTATTGTTTTGTGAAGTGTTTGCTGATAATATTTTTGAATCAACTGTAAGTGTATAGAGACTCTTTGACCGAGTATATACATTTATAAGTTTATTAATATTTTAATGGAACGCCGTGACGTATTGTTGTGATGTATTTTGACGTAGCTCACCTGCAACATATATGGCGCCGCCCACAATCTGCGTCAATCCATATGTTGCGTGAGGCATGACATGCCTCCCTACCAATGATGGTTAAGAATTTGCCACAATAAAGTGATTCTTCTATCTAGCCATACTACGATACTGGAAGGAGAAGTTAAGGAGAGGTAGGGAAGTTGAGAAAGCATATAAAAAAAATCTGGTGTGAAACACTCACACAACTAACTCTTACTCCAGTTCTTAAAATTATAATTGACAAATTTTATAGTTTGTGGACCAAATTTTATTGAAATTCGTCAAAAATTGAAAAAACTGTTCAGTAAAAGTGCATTTCCGGTTTACTAATTTTCTAAAAACTCAGAGTTTTGGCCATCTATTTATTTCTTAATTAATTTCGTTTGGACGATAGAATTGTACAATCAACTCTGATAGCAATTTAGAGAAAGCTGTAACCCCATCCCTCCCCTAAAAGTGCCCTTAAATGAATTTTCCCAGAGAAAGGTTCAAAATAAAAGATGTAGATCTGTGCATGTTTAGTTTATATACGAAATTTCAAAAACATCGTCGGGGCCATTTTTGAGAAATTTGCGAAAAAGTGAAAAAAATCATTTAGTAAATTGTTAAAACAAACGCACTTCCGGTTATCCGATATTTTCAAACTCGGAATTTCAACAACATATTTAATTCTAATTAAGATTATTAAGAAGACAGAATTGTCTAATAAACTGAAATAGCACTTTAATGAAAACTTAACCCCACCCCTCCCCGGGAAGTGCCCTTAAATGAATTTGCCCGGAGAAATGTTTGAAATAAAAGTTGTAGCTCTTTGTATATGTAGTTGATAAACCAAGTTTAAAGAAAATCGTCGAAGCCATTTTTGAGAAAATCGCAAAAACGTCAAAAAACAATAACTGTAAAGTGGTACTTTCCGGTTAGGAATTTTTGACAGATACTACTGTCAGTCCCTGTTGATACCTAAACGGAATATCAAGTTTCAACTTTCTACGAATTTTCGTTTTTGAGCTATGCTGTTCACACACACACTCACACAGACCATTTGCTAAAAACCACTTTTTTGGACTCAGGGGACCTCAAAACGGATATTTCCGTTGAAACTCGATATCGAAAATTTGACACGATTACAATACTAGGAGTATAGAAGTAAAAATGTCTATTCGCTATTCACTCTCATTCATACCACACCATTCTAGGACCACATCAAAAAGTAATCACATCAGAGAAGTTGGAAATTGAGTTATCACTTAAAAAATACCTGTTTAGAGGTCCCCTCAGTACGAAAAAATGGTTTGTAGCGATGTGTGCGTGCGGTGTTTGTGTGTTGTTAACAAAATAACTCAAAAATGAAAAATAACAGTAAGCTCGACAGCTGATCTTTCATTTAGATACTTCAACCGCATCTGACATGAAGATTTCTGGCAAAATCCATCAACCGGACGTGCGACTTTATTGAATCGAATTTCAGTTTTTCGTGATTTTCTCGAAAACAGATATTTTCTTCATTCATCACTTTTATTCGAAACATTTTCCCGGAAAAATTGAATTTTTTGGGTGTCCTGGGGGAAACAGTAACGTTAAACTTTTCTCTAAACTATTACTTTAATTCATTGTATGATTCTACCATTTATATAATATTAATAGACATTAGAAACATTGCTAGAATTCCAAATTTGAAGCAAATCGGTTAACCGGAAGTGAGACTTTACGGAATAGGTTTTTGAGTTCTTTGGAATTATTTCGAAAATGACTATAATGATTTCCTTTAAACTTGGAATGGTAACTGCAAAAACTTACACCTATCACTTTTATTAGAATTATTTAAAAAAAAAAAAAAGATTTCAGACAGTTTCGCAGAATTTGTGGCATTAAATATCAAATATAAGGGGTTGCTTGAAAATAATTGGCACGCTCTAGACTTCCCTACCTGCTTGGATTGGTAGTTTGTTACTTACATGTCTCTCCACCCCCATCTATATGTTAGGACATAGGAGGGAAATATTAAGTTTAAAAAAAAATTTGTCATTTTATATATTATTTTATAAACAAGAGCGAGTGAAAGTTGGGCGACCGTTTCACACCAGATTCTAACACCTTTTATGTGGAATGGCATATTTGGAATGTCTACTATATGTAGACATATGTAGAATTCCCTTTGATTCATATGTAGAATAAAAGTTCCCTTTGATTCATGTACACAATGTCAGTAATAATTTTGATTTCCACTCTCTTGAATGCTTTTAATATTTTCTTTTATTTTTTTTTCAAATAATGTTAATTTTTCTTGTTTTTTTTTTTTTTTTAGGTAAGTTTTCTTTCCTTCTTCTTCTGGTTCAAGATATTTTTTAAGGTACTTTTTTTTATATTAATTATTTTAAGGCAAATTTTTATATTATCTGTTGTTTACTATTTTAATTTTGCATATACTAAAATACTAATAATAATAATAATAATAATAAGTAATAATATAATTACTTTTTATATTTTTATTATATTTTAGATTTATGATTACCAATATAATATTCCAATATGTGATGAAGAAACATGTTTCGTATCAGTGGTAGGGCACCAACCTAGTTTAATTAAATGTTGCATCATGTACGCACCTAATAAAACTTCATTTCTTATAATAAACAATATCTCTGATTATGAAGATAATGTTGTTGCTATGCAACTGCATTGTTATAAAGTTATATTTAGTTTTCTCTCTTCATTCCCCATGAACTCTATCTTTTGTTATAATAATGTTTATAGAACCCAGGTGATTCAGCTGAAGGTTATTACCAGCTGTTATTGTTATCTATTTAATTTTATTAAAGTTTGACGAACTTACCATAATTTCTATATTTTCTTATCGCTACAAGAAGAGTGTTGCATTTGGGGCAACATTTTTTTGTAATTAGATTTTGTGCGGAAACATATGATTTCGGGCGGGCCCCTTAGTTAAAAAAAAAAATTAAATTATTCGTTTAATAATTTTTAACGAAAGCTAGGTTGCCTCAGTTTTGAACAAAATATTTCCACAATAATCGGAAACAAAATTAATATTTCTATATCCTAACCGGAAGTGAAACGTTTTACATTTTTAACAGTTTTCTCAAAAAAAAGAATTGCAATGGTTTTCTTTCAAGATTGCCTACTATATTTTCTTTCTTTTACTCCCTAGTATTGCGATCGTGTCAAATATTCGAGTGTAAATATCGTGATCCCCTTGAGTAAGGATTCATTAATTGGTCTTTTTTTTATATAATTGTATTAACAGGTATAAGAGAAAGTCGTGTGAGTGTTTTACATCAAATTTTTTTGTATCTTGAGCTCATTTTTTTTAATCTCGCAAACTCACATTGCGCTTATATTTCGTATACATTTTATCGTCTGTACTTTTCGTACGCATCTTGACTTTTAGAATTATAAAATTTAAACATTTAAAAATAAAAAAAATAAAACATTTAAAATATAAACATTAAACCAGTTTACACGAGAAATTTTCATTTTACGGCTGTATATTTTCTCAAAAATAATGCCATCGTTAAATAGGAACTACCTAAATACAAATGATAAAGCTGAGACTCTAATAAACTACATTGCACGTTTCCCCGAAATCTTCTTGTTTAGTATCCTTTTATAGCATCTAGTGTTTCAGCGTCATGTAATGAATTCTGCTAATTTCACTCTTCCAACCTTTGTTGTATCTGTAATTGTAAACTGTAATAGTATCAGTTAATTATTACGTATATGTTACGTTGGACTTAACAACTAACTTTATCTTTAATAGCTGGCACTATTATTTTGATAACTTGATCAAGCTTTGAAGTGAATAACATAGTTACTAAATTTTTTCACGTAACTAATTTATGTTTTATTATTAATGAGCTAATGCCAAAAATATGAGATACTTTGATATTCCAAAAAAAAACAACCTTTTCCTGTTCAGTTTTCATTTATTGTAAGTTAAACGTAATTATGCCACTTGTATGGCAAATTAAGTGGAATTCAGTCAAACTATTTGCGTAAAATTCAAACAGATTTATCTTACTGTAAGCAAGTATTTTATTATTATACATATAGTTTCTGTATGTTTTAAAAAATGGATTGAAAATTGAACTATTTGGCGATTCTAAATAAGTTCAAACAAAACACTAATTTTAATTACACTCACTGAAATTTATGATTATTCAAGCTCACATTTCCTAACTGCCTCTTAAAATGTTGCATGATTAATTAATAACTAAGGCCTCTGAAACAGTAGAAACTCTTTGTTGATAGTTATGTTGAAAATATTGTTTTGTGATTTTGTTATGACTAATAATAATTTTAGTGTTAGTTTGATAGAGTGAAATATCCACACGACTGCAATAAGAGAAAGTATGGCGATCGTGTCAAATTTTTGATATCGAGTTTTCACTGGAAATAGATGTTTTGAGGTCCACTGAGTCTAAAAAAAGTGGTTTTTAGAAATTGGTCCTTGTTTATGTGAACAGGATAGCTTAAAAACGAAAAATCGCAGAAAGTTCAAACAAACATGTCATTTCATCAAATGACATTTCGTTTGGGAATCACACCATAGAGATCCAGCAGGAAGGAAGTTATCTGACAAAATTCCTCAAACGAAATTACTTTACTGAATAAATTTTTCCATTTTTGCAATTTTTTTTGAAAAGCCTTCAATGATTTTTCTTTAAACTTGGTATTTATCAACTACAGATATAACTAGCTACAACTTTTATTTGAAACATTTATCCGAGAAAATTCATTAAATGGGTGTTTTTGGGCGGAGATATGGGGTTATGCTTTGCTATATAGTGCTAGTTTATTTATACAATTCTATTCATCTAAATAATATTAATTAGGATTGAATATGTTGCCAAAATTCTGAGTTTGATTTTACTGAAAAGTTTTTTTTTTTTGTCAGTTTTCTGCAATTTTCTCCACATAAACATCGACGAGTCATTAAATTTTGGTATATACTAATGATATAAACTAGCAATAAATAGGATAGGTAATGCTTTCCAAAGAAATGTGGTTTTATTAGAATCTTCCGCAGTTAAAGCATTGAATATAATAAATATCGTAGTAAGAATTTATGTCTGAAGAACATCTCTCCATGCGAGCTGTTCAGTAGCTAACATTTTTTAACTTTGAGATTAAAAACTCTATCAATAAGGAAGTAAAATCTTGTTTCAATAAGATTTTACTTCTTCTATACTTCTGCTATTACTAGTATTATTCAAGATTTTGATTTGGCAAATGCGGCATATTTCAGTGAATTTTAAGTGCTTATTTTTCAAATTCTATTAATTTTGTGTTCTATTGTTATTTTGGCTTTTGAACGCTTTTCTCATATTTATATTAATGAATTTTCTTCATATTTGTAATTTTAGGATTATTTGTCTTGGCGATATATCAGCTGAGTGCTTAGAAGCGTGATTGCCAAGCTAGGATGTATTATGGGATTATGGCAGGGTTACGGTGCCAAGTTGATGTATTATTAAAAATAATATTTAGTATAGTATGCTTGTTAGCCGCCTTCGATCACCGACACTTGAACATAATTAGACACATAGCCCGTCTAAAAAAAAAAATCGCATTATTTGGCTTTCTTTTTTAGTTGACTTTAATATTGTATAGGTGATTAATTGTAACTATAATTTAATTGGCACTTTTGAGGAAACCTTTGAGGAAGCTAATTCAGAAATTCACTTGCTCGGAAAAAGGTTTAAGTAAAAATTATAGACATATATGTTTATAATCCGGGTAGTACGTATATGCTAAGTTTAAAGAAACAATATAGTGTCACTATAGAGAAATCATGGAAAATTGAATTTAAAAAAAATTCTGATTTCCGTTTAACCGATCTTTTTTACAACTCGGGATTTGGGAAGCAAATTTAGATAGGTTCTCTATATATAATTATATAATAGGTTCTTTCTAGGGAAATCTATGCACTCTCTACTCTTGAACTCTTCTAAAAATACATTTTACCAAAAAGAGGTTTAAAAAAAAAGTGATAGACCGAGATTTTGGTTATATATATATATATATATTTTTTTTTGTAGAAAATTGTTGCTGCCATTTTCGATAAAATCTCTAAAAATCGAAAAATCCGTACATGGATGGTGTAATGTAAATGGGCGTGAAAGGTGAAATGTGTTTAGTGGAATGTATAATTTTATAAAAAAACTTGCTTATATAAATTACTTGCTCAACATAGTTATGCATCTGTACCATCTTACGGTCATTCAGCTCGGATTCTATCATTTCTTACCAGTAACTATTCCATGGTGGTCCACAGCTGACACTCTGCGTTATTTTGCTCTGTTATGAATTAATAGATAGAAATAATACGATGCATTATTAATGCATTACATTATTCATTCGTTACGTTGTTAATATGTATTACGTTAATAATATATATTAGCAAGATGCGTTATTAATAAGATTGCGTTATTTTTCTCTGTTATGAATTAATAAATAGAAAACAAAAAGAGATGTTATGGATAAAATAATTAAAAAAGAAAAATCTTCTTCAAAAAACATAGTTTAAGTTATACATCCCCACTCATTGATGTTTACATTTTAAAAGGGAACATCGTCACTAAAGGACCGAACATGTGTTTTTCCATTCAGGTAGCAACACCTTTCTTAACCAAGTTAGGTCATTACAGAGACCTTTAAATTACAGTGTATCAACTGTATTTGCTCTGTGCAAGTGTATGTTATTACACTGTTCAACAAAAACATCCTGATGATGGGCGAAAGCCCGAAACCGGTCGATGACCACAAAATGAAGCAGGCTATCATGGAAAATGTCTCTGATGCTCTGATGGAAAAATCCATTCGGAAAAGGTGGTGAACTTTTGGTTAACTTGGGATTTTGACCGATATCTGTTTCTAGTTAATTCAACGGAATAATTTAGCTCCAGCTTCCGGTCTTTATTTTTATATATATATACATATATATATACTCTCATAACTTACGCCCATATATGTCTGAAAACCATTTCTTCGGGACAAGAAGACTAGGGGAACCATGCCTGCTTCTCATGATAACTAAATTCGAAAATTTGATAAAATTGCGCCCATATACACTGAGAAACTAAAAAAAAATTTGCGCAGTTGTTTTCTTACAAAAATAACTGAAAGTAATTCTTTATTCTCACATTGAATATTTTTAAAAATAATGTGATAATGGTATAAGTTTAAAATGTCGCTTATCATAAATATAAAAAGATTAATAGGTTTCTTCGTTAAAATATATAAAATGAAACAATGTGAATAGCCATTATAGATAAATTAAGATTAGATCATAATGACATTATCTCTCTTGTTTATAACGATATTACGTTATCGTATTAAACTGTGTTGTAAATACAGTATTGTTGATAAATCATTCCAGACAAATATTAAATTTTTATTATCATATTTTATTTCGTTTGCTATTAGCTGTTATGTAATAATAACAATATTGTTTGACTTTTTTATTTTTTTTTTGAGAGGCTTCAACATTGTGGCTATTAAGGCTCGGATATTCACCCTTTCGTTTAGAATACTACCACTCAACGGAACCAGGATGTTTGGACTCGAATTCAGGATCTCCAACTTCCAGTATGTTAGTTGCTAATTCCGCCCCCTACTTTATTATTAGTATTCTTACTATATCAACGATAATAATAAAAATAACAATATAATAGACTGCTCTTGGATTAAGTGGAATACAAACTCGTCTAATTGTAGATCGATAGAATGTTAATCCTACTATGCTATTTCATGATTGCAGTGATTGAATAGCGATTACATCAATTTACTAATTCTCCCGCTTCCACGGGCCTGTTCTCGTTATTGAATGGAGAATTTCTTCCATATCGCAAATGCCCTCTTGATTTAATATTCGCTCTACCAATGGACAAGCACTAGTTCCAATTACGGAGTACTTAATAAATCATTCCTTTATTGCTTTCAATTATTATTGTTCCGTTAATTAAATTAACGAAATATCATTATATTTTATTTATGAAAAACTTGAATATGATTACAAGTAACTACTAATTTTATTTCTATAATACATACACCACCACCAATTGAGACTATTATGGATTATATTAGAACAACTAATATTAAAAAAAAGAAGTTAAAAACGTTAAATTTATATCATTTTCGTTAAAAACTTGCAAATTGTATACTGTAGTTCAACAAGAAATAAAAATTGTATTGATAAACATCTTTTTGCAACTATAGAGACTACTTTATAAGGGTCGGTGAGGTTATGCTTTCTTAAATAGCAGTAATTCACTTTATTATATGACTGTAGCATCTATATAATATCATTTAGAATTGTATTAACTGTATTGCCAAACTGCAGAATTTCAAGAAAATCAGTATACGGAGGAACTACTCGGGAAACGAATATATCCTTTCCTAGAATCTCCCTCAATTTGATTTTCGAGCTCACCACTCAACAGATAACAATGTCATCCCGTTGTAAATATTATCTCACCTCTCTAGAGAGTTAGCATATTATATACAGATGTTTCTGCCAGGTTGTTCGATTGCGTCTGCCCATTCGGTATCGCTTATTATATAATCAAGAGCATCCTACCCTTATATATTTCCTAATCCACAAAGCCTACACTTCTGAACGCTTTTACATCATCATTTTTGGTTCCATCTGCTCCCCTGTTTAACCAGTCCATGCAGGAATTCCTCAGGATAGTGTCCTGGTCTCACACTTTACATAATTCCACCGCTTTTATCCCTTCCAATTTTCGTATTTTCCTTTTTATTTTGGGCCGATGATACGGCATTCCTTCCCCTCATAAAGACTCGAGCCTTGCCACAGAATTAATCCCTTTAATCTCATATCAGATCCCTTAAAAAAAAAAAAGAAGTAAATAGTTAAGTTGAATGAAAGAAAATACAATTACCTAATCTTCTTAAAGGCAACAACCCTTTTATCTAAACAAATTGGTTTATGTAAACAAATACTTCTTCCCACCACAAACTGTATAAGTTGTCTAGGAATCTTCACTTATCATAAAGTCTGACCTGGGACCCCATGTTAGATTTAAAAGGAACGAACTGAACAGTTGCTACAAATTTCTCTGTTGATTCGAACTATCGAAATAATAACAAAACAACAAACGACTTATCTAAACCTACATGACACTTAAACCAGTTTGGGCATATAGGTTTTAGCCAAAGCATCAAATTTCTCTACAAAACATTTACAAAATCCAATACTTCCAATCAAAAATAATTTTTCGAATCGCAATCACTCCTTATTTTGTACTCAGTAGTATCCTTATATTCCGTGAACTTCTTGTTCCCTTCATTTCCGAGGCTATAAGATGCCGCTATATCAAGTTCTCTGCCTCAGTTTTCTGTCATCCTTACCCTTTGGGAACCCAACTTGCCGCATCCTCATTATTCGTAAATCCTGCACGACGCTTGAAGCTACTTATTGAAAAAAATGCAGTGACTGGATATAATGCTTGTCTTCAGGAGTTTCGTTAATGGGTGAATTTTCCCCTCAGCCCTGCACTATATTGATAATTTACTTGTCACTATACTAGCTAATGTACTGCAATACAAGAAAACATAAAAAAATAATTTGATAGTATTTCAAAATATTTCTATGTAAAATATTAATATCAGGCGGAAAACTTTATATATGTGTAGTTACATGTAACTAAATGTCGGAAGGAAAGCAAGTTTGAACGGTTCCAGAAAGGGAAACGTTGTTTGTCATTGATGACAGTTAGTTGGTGGTTATACAAGTGTCAATAGTGCTGCTATCGCTCGCTTAGCATGTAATAGATAAGAGTGTTTGTTGAAAGCTCTATATTGATAGAAGTGTAGATGCGTTTCTGAACAGCCTGTTTCTATTTCTACCTCATACTTCAGTTTCCGTTTCCTTTTTCCGTTTCCAGTGTCATCGTAATAGTATGTTAACTATTGACACACTATTGCTTTTGTTTTAATGAACAGCCACCATGCCCAATCAAAATTCATCTTATTATTTTGTATATTTAAAAGGTTGAACCTAAAATCACTAAGAGGTTTTAATATTTAATAATTTTTTAATTTTAGGTTTTAAATTTACATTAGCAAGTTAATACGGTATAAAATACAGGAAATAAATTTATGCTAGATGTGGAAAAACATATCTTTCAAATAAATGGGCACCTTTACCTGATTCATACAAACGAGCCCTTTCTTATGCTTAGTGTTTCAGGTCCCACTGTTCTGATTTCGGCCAGAAATTTGATTTATATACGTATTTTTTTTCTCTCTTTTTTATTCATTTACCACGCGCTAGTGCGCACAAGCAAATCTGATGACATTGAATTCAGATAATAATAATAATAATTATAAACAAATAAATAAAATAATAACAAAAAATAAAATATCAACTGAACGAGTGGAGGATATACCCAGTAGTAGCACTCCAAATCACTCACTTATAGAAAGAAGATCTCGTGGCCACTGACGTTTTAGTCGAGAGAGAGATTGTCCGGGAGTGTTCCAGAGGAGAGATTTCTGGTTAAAGGGTTTGTATGGTAGGACAGGTTTTTATAAGACAGGTAGGGCATGATAGGATAGGTTTTTTTATAACATTAGTCACGAATGGGATATTAAGGTCATTGTGGATTGTAAGGTTCGAGACAAAGTAGGGAGCGTAACAATGGCGCACAGAATTTTTGATTGAAGGGATTGGATTCGTTGAATATTTGAACGTTTCGCGAAGCCCCAAAGTTCTATTCCGTATATCCAATTGGTTTCAAAGATTGAGTTGTATATTAGTCGTTTGTTTAGTAAAGTCAGTTTAGATCTGTTGTCAAGTAGTCTTTTAAGCATTTAAAGCGGTTGTTCAGTTCTTGTCGTTTCGGTCTAGTGTGAAGATTCCATGTCAGGCGTTTGTCTATATACAGCCCAAGGTAGCGGACAACATTAACGTGAGGAAGAGGAATTCACTTGTAGTATATTGGGCACAGGTAATTTTCTTAAGAGTAAAAGTGATATTTTCACATTTTTGTTCGTTTAACTTTATTCTCCAGTTCTTAAACAATGTTTCCAGGAAAGAAAGGTGGGATTGAAGATTTCTTGTTGATATTACTGGATCTTTGTGAACTGAAAGAATTGCAGTATCATCTGCATAGCTAGATAAGTAGGCTTGAGGATGGGTAGGAATGTCGGCAGTGTATATTGTGTGAAGAATGCTTCCCTGAGGTACCTGCCTCTGTTGGTTGGAAGTAGGAAGCGTTAGAACCTAATATAAGTATTTGTAATTTTATTTCATAATACATATTTTATAAGTTGCTGCGGTAACCATAACAATGTAAATTAAAAAGTTATTCCCTTCTGGCTGTTAAGTAACATTCTCCTATCCGTTACACATTTATTCTTAACCGAAGAAGAAGATGTATCAATAAATTTTTAATAATCTCAACTGACAGCAAACACTTCAGTCTAATATTGTTCAATTACTCTAGACAAATTAGCCTTCTTTTCTTTTTTCATATGGGAATCGAACTGAATTATCAGACAGACACAAAGCAAAATAATTACTGGTTTCCTTTAACTTTGCATTGAAACAAAAGTTTCCAAGAGGGATTCTAAAAGGTTATAGAAAATATTCAGTCCTTTTTTGTTCTGGTGATTGGCCTTCTGACTTGTATAACTAGTGGATATGTTTACCAAATTAGGCGCCTCTCTTCCTTTCATTGGTCCTGAGCCTGCTGTTGGTGTGTCTTTAGACACATGTCTGACAAGCTACCAGAAATATATAGTTTCACATCATTCATCCTGTGGATGAGCTCAGTTGGTGGTCAATCATCATATGCTCATTGGGGGTCCGGACAAGGCCGAGATGTTGCTGTGCGTTTCACGGACCTCTCTAAAGCAAATGGTTGGATTCCCTAGTGGGCATTGTTTTTTTAGGAGACACCTCTATGAACTGGAGCCCATGCCAGAGAGTAGAGTTTGTGAGACAGAGGAAGAAACACCCCTACATCTCATGACGATTTTTTGGGATTGAGGAACTTAGGTTTGGACCTTTGGTCAAAACAGAGTGTCTCTGTGGAGGAGCTTAGGCTGTTCCCTTTAGGACTGTGGTGAATCTTAAATGGATAAAACCCGGTCTGGACTCTTGTTCCATACCTGGTAGTTATATTCTTCTCTGGGGTAGCTATATAGGCCCATAGAGGCTTTGGATAGCGCAAGGTTTAGTCGCTCTCCTCTTTTGATTCATATTAATAATGGTGTATAACTAGTGATGATTTCTATAACCACTATTTTAGTATGTGTAGAGGAGTTTTTATTGGGTTGGACAGAGAAAAATGTAGAAGAGAAAAATACACGGTACACGGATAAAAATAAGGTACTGCAAGGAGTTTACAAAATTGTTATGAAAGTGGTAGCGTAAGACTAAACTGGCAGACAGTTGGTGGTTGTGATGTTTTCTTGATGGTTGTGCCTACAAGACTGAATTGTAGTTTGTTTGTTTGAATCTAGTCAGCCCTTTTAAATGCATGTAGATAATTTCCCAAACTTTTCCTAGCCGAACCCCTAGAGGTTGATATAGATGGATCTTGATTTCCTCTGATGGTAAATTTGAATAGCTTCTGCCACTTCATTTGATGTAGCTGTTGGGGGATTAGTTGGAAGATATACTACCAGCAATCCACTTCATAATATAGTCATCTTTTAAACTCTGTTTAGGGGTAATTGTATTTTCCAAATTTTTGCTTGACATGCTTATTGAGTATAAATCTTTCTCTTATTCTAGTGTGAAACCTTACAAAAGTTTCTTTCACTATAATTTTTTCATTTTGAAGGTCAGATAGTCAGGGACCTTAAAACAAGCTCTTACTGCAGTAAGAGCAATAACAATAAAAAATTAATTGGAATGGACATGCTTATGCGGGACCAATTCAAGCTGTCAAGTGGAAAATAACATTTCCCCTTAAACAAGCTTTTAAATCAGTATGCCATCATGGATATCCAACTGTAATATGGTTACAGTAACGGTAGATTTCTTATAAATATTTTACATAAGTGTTTAGATTTTACTTATTTATTATTTATTGAAAATGCTAACATAAGTATTTGTTAGTTACTTATTATTCTATCACCATTGTTCCCTGTCAAACATGACGGAGCCAAGGCAAAAACAAATTTCCTATTTCTCGCTGTTCATTAATATGTACAACGCCTGAAGTTGCTGTATGTTTTGCTCATTTTCACTTATTACCAAGAGATCAAATAAAATTTTTTAGGATATCTGTATTATAACAGATTTACTTGAAACACTTCTAATTGCATCTATCCTTTATCAACAGCTACAATGATAACTTTCTAAAGGTTTCTGCTTTCTTTGTTCATTTTATGAATGATATTGATGTTTCTTTCCTTACATACCTGTAACTAAAAGCCGCCATTCAAATTCGTTTTCTCATTAGTACGGTTAGAAAATCACCGAAGTATGGATTTCTTTTCTACTTGGAAGAGGATTTATTGCCATCGTGTCAAATGTTCAAAAAGAAATGGCCAACAAATATTTTTTTTATTGAGTCTTATCTACGAACCTTTGCGGAGATATACGTTTAACAGATGTACGAGAGAAAGATTAGATTTATAAAACATGTTCTGAAAGAATGGACCATAAGAAGTTTTAATAAACTTAAGGTTTTTTAAAGTTTATCTGCCAAATATAAAGTTCATTCACTAAGACAGAAAAAAAAAAAAATAGAAAAAAAGAAAGGCCTAAAAAAAAATTGCGCTGGTCAAAAAAGAAAATGGTATTTCATTTTCATTTAGTGAGAAAATAACAATACTTTCATTAACTAAGTTTCAAAGTGAGAGTTCAAGGAAAAACTTTCCCAAAGACTTGGCCAAGGAAAAGTTTCTATCGAATAATTATCAACGCTCTAAAGATATAACTTGATATTTTTATAACCGGAGTAAATACGGGGGGGGGTCTAGTAATAAAATTTTAGAAATAAATAATATTTTTATTCAGTGAAGCTCAATAATTATTAATTACTAATTTATAATAATAAAATAATATAAATAACTATAATAATAATATTAAATAAAATAATAAATAAATATAAATAATAATAATAGTACTACAATGATCCTAAACTTCTCTTAGATTCTTCAAGATGTTAACACACTTAATTTGTTTATCTTCTTTTAATTTTTGTTTATTACTTTCTCTTACTCCTATCAAGAGGAAGTATTGCAATCGTGTAAATTTACGAACTTGAGATTTCACCGGAAATACGTGTTTTGAGATCCCTTGCCTGGGGCAATAGCCACGTTAAGCTTCCCTCTGAAATATCACTTCAGTTTAGTGTATGATCCTAACACCTATATAATCCATACACTTTGAAGCATTAATAGAATTTATATAAAATAGGTGGTTTAACCGGATGTACGACTTTACAGAAAAGAGTTTTAAATTTTTTGTCGAAAACGTCTATAATATTTAAACAAAAAAATGGAACTGCACATTTTTGTGCAAAATGGAACTTTTATTTGAAACTAAAAAAAAAAAAAAAAAAAATGAATTCAGCTGAGGTGGCTCAGCAGAATTAGTTGCGTAAAATTTTAAATAATTATTTGGTTTATTCTGGACAACAGGGTAATACATTCTACCTACCAAGGATTCCTATCAACATGTTGCCCCACCTTTCTGTTTAGGGTGTTAGAGATTTCGAGAAACAAAAGTGTAAGTTTAAGAATAATAATAATAATAATAAGTTTATTAAAAAAATAATTGTACATTAAAGAAATACATAAGCATATTTTTATCAAAAAACAAAAACAATACGGCAAGGAAATCCGTCTGCCGGGGTTTGGTCTATGGTACAAATTTATAAACAACATAAAAAACTTCTACATAGCAATTTAGCAATCAAAAAAAAAAACTTCAGTACCATATTACAATAATATAGTTCTACAGTAAAGAAAAGATAAACAAATTAAACAAAATTAATTACTTGTGAAAAATAAAAAAAATTGTATAGTATCTGGATTGCCAAATAAAACAAATTTGAAAGAGAAGTATTAAAAACTTACCAAATATTATTCTTTCAAGTTCAATAAACAAGTCGTAAATGGTTGCAAAATTGGAAAGAAAAAACAAGAGAGAAAGAAAAGAAAAAAAAAAAGAAAAAAATATATAAAATAAAATAGAAGTACAGCTCAGGAAAACAAAATAAAAACAATCAGTAACAAATAATAATATAATGGAGGCTCTTCAGAATTAAATTCATTATTAATTATTTTTCTGTACTCCCAAGCAGAAGCGGCATATGTAATCAGGCGAGACCATTCTGGACCATTCAGCAAGTCAAGAAAAAAATCAAACGAGAGAAATCTTTCTCCAAATACCGACAAACGATATGGAGCCAAGATAGGACATTGTGCGACGAAGTGAAACGTGTCTTCCTTCACCCTGTAATTGCAGAGAGTGCATTCTTCCTGATCGTCAAGATTATAAGGCTTGTGATTGAAGTTTAGCAGTTCCCCTCTTAGCTTTATCACCCACCGTATATCCGAAATGCGATTTTGTGTCTCCGTTTCACCAATCAGACTTGCACTCCTAACGTCATGATTGAGATGCTTATAAATACTGTAACGGCGGGACGCTTGCGCTCTTTCTCTCTGCTTCAAAACAAAAATTTCCTTCAATCGGGAGATAATACATTGAAGCTTTGACGGAAGAACCTGTCTTTCCGAGTTATCGAAATTCAGTGTAACTGCAGTTTGAGTGGCCAGATTTTCCCAGTCCGCAGCCCATGATATGCCTAATCTCTGAACCTCCTCAGCTACTACACGGGGAAACCTTGATTTAGCACTTTATATATGTAACGACTATTTAAAACCAAAGTATGAAACAAAAAAGGTTCAAGGCCAGTCTCTAAATGAAGAATATAAGAAGGCGTAAAATTTGGCAAAGCAAACAACTTTCTTATGAAGAACCATAGAATCCTTTCTACTTCCTGAAAATTCCTGTGATCCCCACACTTGTGTAAGTTTAAGAATAATTTGTCAATTCTGTAATTGTATTAACTGCCATAAGAGAAAGTCGTTTGAATCTTTCACACCAGATATTGTGTAAGAATGTCAATTATTATATGTACATAATATGTAATTATATGAAAATAATAATGTAAATAATATGTCAATTATTGTAAGATTTTTTTTTTTTTTTTTTTTAAATCATTTCTACTATCGGAGTTTTTATATGAAAATTATATCAAGAGAAGAGAAGACTGTGTGATTATTTCATAATTTAGATTTTTATACGTATTTCTTTTCTGCTTTAAGTAAAATAAACGTTTCCATAATATTTTTTTTGAATTCAGTTTTCATTAAAAAAACCCTTGGTTATGGCCATTGTCTGAAATTTCATTTTAGTTATTGGTCAGTGTGTAAAACTGAATTTGCTCTGTGTTGTCACACTGTCTGAAAAACCAGTACGGGCGAAGCCCGAAACCGGTCGATGGCCACAAAATGAACCAAGCTACTGTTTCAGCTCTGCGGAACCAACCACCACAACAACTTAATGTTTGTTTAAAAATCTGTAAACCGTAAGTGCGACTGTTGAACTAACTTGCAAGAAATAGACTCCCAGTATTTTTCATATAGGGTAAAGCTAGGAGAGATGACGCGGTAGGAGAGAAGACGCAGGCTTTACTTCTCTTGCTTCCCACCATGTGGCGTCATGGAAGTTAGTCGAGGAGTAGAGACATCAGAAGCGAACATATTACAAAATTCTTCAGTTATTTTGTGTGTTCTAGGAACATTTATACGCATCAGCGTGTGTTTTCATAACGTGAATTTTCATAAATCTTAGTAAATTTTTTTATATACTCTATTAATTGCCATTGAAATGAAAGATTTCCAGCTGTCGTTAAAGTTGGACTCGTAGACATAGTGTTTACCAAGTTTCATGTCAATCAACCATGTCACCTTCACAGAGGAGAGGTCTCCTACCTATGGTGCGTCATCTATCCTTCCATAGTAGGAGAGAGGCCAAATGTAGTGTATTTGTATTTTGTTTCTGGAATAAATGAGAATGTCTTTATTTTATAACATTTTTTTGCAGATAATAGTAGTTGACATATGTTTTATAAGAATAACCTCTTTAATATATCTCCTATATTTTGATACAGGGCATAACTTTGAAATGTGCCTCATCTCTCATAGCTTTTCCCTTACTTGATCTCATCATATTCAAGAAAAATTGTTATTAAATTTTGGTTATTGGGGCAGTTTATATCTAAAGTGCTATTAGAATATACTCTTCGCTTACCATTAAGCATGACTGTTTAAAGGCAATTGAGATGTTTAAAAATTCAATTTCAATTTGAGAATGACGATGATAGAAAGTATAATCTTGGTAGCAAATTATTCCTAATTTAACTGCCTAATCTTGGAACTCTTAGTGAAAAATTTTATTGATAAGCTAAAAGAACATAGTGAATTACAAAAAAAAAGTGCGCCTTGCTTTTCGATTTACTTTTTTTTTGTAAGTATAAAAACAAATAATACGTGCTAATACAAAATTCATTCGGATAATATTATTTATAAGTGTGAAAAAAATATAATTGTTTGAGCACACAAACGTCGGCCTCTTACTACAATTTTTTACATGACAATTGTAAAAAAAAAATTTCAAACTGATAATTTTTACTAAATATGAAGACAGCTTCATTGTTATATAAATGAGAGAATCTAGACTTAATAAAACGACTTTTACTTTCTCTTACCTAGTAAGAGGAAGTATTGTAATCGTGTCAAATTTTCGATATCGAGTTTTCACTGGAAATATCCGTTTAGATGTCCCCTGAGTCCAAAAAAGTGGTTTTTAGCAAATGGTCTGTGTGTGTGTGTGTGTGTGTGTGTGTGTGTGAACAGCATACCTCAAAAATGAAAAACCGTAGAAAGTTGAAACTTAGAATTCCGTTTAGGTATCACCATGGGATCTGACAGTACGTTATCTGTCAAAATTCCTCAACCGGAAGTACCACTTTACTAGTTGGTTTTCCTACGTTTTTGCGATTTTCTCAATAATGGCTCCAACGATTTTCTTTAAACTAGGAATATCAACTACATGTACAAAGCGCTACAATTTTTATTTGAAACATTTCTCCGGGAAAATTCATTTAAGGGCACTTCCGGGGGAGGGGTGGGGTTAGGTTTTCATCTAAAGTGCTATTTCAGTTTATTAGACAATTCTGCCTTCCTAATAATGTTAATTAGAATTAAATATGTTGTTGAAATTCCGAGTTGGAAAAAATCGGATAACCGGAAGTACGTTTATTTCAACACTTTACTAAATGATTTCTTCACTTTTTCGCAATTTTCTCAAAAATGACTCCGACGAAACTTCGTATATAAACATCTTTTACATAAAACATTTCTCTGGGAAAATTCATTTAAGGGCACTTTTAGGGGAGGGTTGGGGTTGCAGCTTCCTCTAAAGTTGCTATCATAGTTGATTATACAATTCTATCATCCAAACAAAATTAATTAGAAATAAATAGATGGCCAAAATTTCGAGTTTTAAGAAAAATTAATAAACGGGAAGTGCGCTTTTACTGAACTGTTTTTTCAATTTTCGACGAATTTTGTTAAATTTGATTCACAAACTATTATAACATTTGTCAATTATAATTTTGAGAACAGAAGTAAGAGAAAGTTGTGTGAGTGTTTCACACCAGATTTTTTTTACTAACTAATCCCTTTTCAAAAACCCCCTTCAATGAATGTTTGTAGAGAAAAGTTTCAGAGTGGTAGATTTATGTATATATGTAGTTAGTATACCAAGTTTAACTGAACTGCTTGGTATCTTCATGGAGAGAAATCACAGAAATCTGAAGAAACTGTTTAGTAAAGTCACACTTCCAATCAACCGGAATTCAAACACGCAATTATGGCTACACATTTAATTCTAATTAATATTAAAAAAAAAAAAAATATGATAAGAATCATTATAATCCTTCAACACACAAGTACTTCCGGTTAACCGATATTGACCGAAGCCTTGTTATCCAGATCTTCTGGTAGACTTTAAACGAAATATCAAATTTAAACTTTCTCCGACTTTTCGTTTTTATGCTGACCATAAACACGCAACACATATACACACGAATTTCTAAACATCACTTTTTTGGACTCAGGGGGGAACCTCACTGTAAGAGAAAGTAAGTAAGAAAAAAAAAATTACCGACGCTATTCACGTTGCTGATGTGTAATGAGGTTGAAATGTATATCTCTTGGGAGAAAAAAAAAAAAAAAAAAAAAAAAAAAACCTTTTTGGTAGATTATTATAAGAAATTTAAAGATGCTGCTGAGGAATATCTTTTAAAATAATAAAATTACAAGGGCCTAAAAGACAATAACAATGAATATAAATAGCCCTGAGAAAAGTATTCTCTCTTTCCACTAGTGAGAGTGTATTGTGTTTAAAATGAAATTAAAATAAAAGCGAGAGACAGTGAGAGAATCAATAAAAAGAGACTGGTGGCAAAGTATGAGTTTCTTTAAGGTGCGAAAATTCGCTAACTCACAAACCTCATTTTCGTTTATCATATTAACCTTTTTGATATTTTTCTTTATATTAATAATTTTAATAATATTTTTTGCTATTTAACTTTTCTTTAAATTAATATGGTTGTATAAAATATCAATTATTATTTATCTTGATAGTTTAATTAAATATAATTTTATCTCAGTTTACTCCAAATGAAGTGTAAAAATAATTGCTCTTTTATTGGTTGTTTATTTTATAATTCGTTTTTAATATTTTGATAGTGAGATTTTGTAATAAGCCTCATTAAATTTGTTATTCTCGTATTATTTTGTCTTCTTCTGGTTTTACGCAAACAGGATTTTAATTACACATTTTATTATCAGTAATGATTGAACTGTATAGAATATTCAAATGCTTTTTTAGAGATATCCCATTTTTTATAGTTTTTTATAAGATTTTTTTTTTTTTTATTAATTAGTTATTCTGAACAAATGAAAGTTGTCCTTAGTGGAAATTTGCCCAATTCAAACGAAATCTTAATAAAATCCCAAAGAACATTAAAGTACGTAGTACTTCCAGATTTACAGATTTTAATAGAATTTTACAGTTGGATGCCTTTGTGATTAAAAATTCAAAAGATTTGAACTTCACCAGATATTTGGTTACTTTCTCTTACTACTTTGATACCTTGAGTGATTAGTCAAACAAAAGATTAATTGGAACTTTCTTGTGTTTATAAAGTTTGTTTGAATAATTTTCACCTTCTAACTTATTATGTATGAGCTTATATTTTTATACGAAAACTTTTCACATTTCTATACGACTTTTTGCCAATCGCCACCTTACGGCGTAATGTCTAATTAAATTTCTTATTCTTCATTTGTTTGTAGAATGTTATAAAAAAAAAAAAAAAAGCCTTTCTGTTGTAAGCGTGGAAGTTTACTTAGTTAATTTCATTCAGTTTATTTAACATAATTTTAATAAGTTTCTTATCATTATTTAAAAATGGAAGGGTTGCTACATGACCTCAGGCTAAGCTGTCATCTCTTATCAGCCTTTATCTATTTCTTCCTATAATGCAACAATAGTGACTGTCTGTTGTGAATGAAGAGAAGGAAGAAAGAAAATATAGACACAAATTTCACAATTTTATCACTCATAGAACACCGCAATTCTAAACTGTAATCTGGCAGCGAAGGACGCTTAACTCGTAATATATATATATATCCCACGCGTTGGTCCTGTGGCTAGCGCACTCGCTTTCGAGAGAGAATCCAGGGTTCGATTCTCGTGAGGGCAAAGTCGGTGTTGATCCAGCATCGTGATGAAAAGTGGGTAGCTACAGTTAGTAGCGCCCTAGTTAGCGAAAGCTGGAACTAAACGGCGTGGGAACTACACGCCCCCTATTCAAAAGGGGGCAAAAGGTTAAAATCCAACAACCGGAATGTTACTTTACCGAACGTTTTTCTTTAGTTTTACTCGATTTCCTTGATAACAGCTGTGGAATCTTCTCGAAAACAACTAAACGATTTTCTTTAAACTTGGAACTTGAAATTGATCAGATAAAATCGTATTACTTTTGAGACATTTTTACAAAAAAATTGATTTTAATGGAGCTCTACTAAAAGCTTTATGCGTTGAGACCGAGGGCACTGCCACAAAGTCTACAGAGGTATAACTATAACCCAGTATTACCTTCTTTTCTTTTTTTTTATGACCAGCCCAACTAAATGTAAACAAGACAATACAATTTTAAAGAAAATCTGTCAATTATTTGCATTAAGAAAAATCATTGTTAGCGTTTCACTACTACAGATATTTTTTATGTTATGTTGCTAACAGTGGTTTTATTATATTGTATATTTTTAATTAAATAACTATATTTATTTACCAAATAATTACAAATGTCAACACATATTTCTGAGTATTTTATTGCTATGCCTTCATCCAGCTATTTTATCTCAACTTTCTGTGTTTTAATTTATTAAAGCAATACATATATCTTGGATTCAACGAACTATTCTTTTAATTTTTAATAACTTATTTAAGTATAATGTAAAATGTTATAATAAAAAAAAAGTATTGATGCGTGATTTATACTTATTAAACGTGATAAATTAGTGGCTCCATATTATATTATGGCAAAGGCGTTGAACTTAATTTCTTAAACAAATTTACATTCTTTGTTTTGGTGTGCTTGAAGATATCATTATAGTAATTATCGGAAAGAAATATTCGCAGTTTCGTTAACAATTTACTACATAAACTAGGAACCTTTTTACTTTCTCTTACTCCTAGTAAGAGGAAGTATTGTAATCGTGTCAAATTTTCGATATCGAGTTTTCACCGGTAATATCCGTTTTGAGATCCACTGAGTCCAAAAAAGTATATATATATGTATGTATGTAAGTGAACAGCATAGCTATAGCTCAAAAACGAAAAATCGTAGAAAGTTCAAACTTGATATTCCATTTAGGTATCATCATGGGATCCGACAATAGGTTAGCTGACAAAATTCCTCAACCGGAAGTACCACTTTATTAGTTGGTTTTTTTCACTTTTTTGCAATTTTCTCAAAAATGGCTTCGACGATTTTCTTCAAACTATGTATATCAACTACTTTGTACAAAAATCTACACTTTTATTTTAAACATTTCTCTGGGAAAATTCATTTAAGGGCACTTTTGGAGTCGGGGTGGGGTTAGGTTTTCCTCTAAAATGCTATTTCAGTTTACTATAGAATTCCGTCATCTAAATAATATTAATTAGAATTAAATGTGTAGTTGAAATTCCAAGTTTGAAAAAATCGGATGGCCGAAAGTGCGTTTTTGCTGAACAGTTTTTTCACTTTTTGTGGTTTTCTCCATGAAAACACTGACGAATTTCATTAAATTTGCTATACTAACTACAAAGTTTGTTGTCAATTACAATTTTGAAAACTGGAGTAAGAGAAAGTTGTGTGAGTGTTTCACACTAGATTTTTTTTTATATTTACATAAATACAATTTTTTTTTCCATACCTAAATCTTAATATTAATTGCCTAAAGTAATTTCGATTTTGTGCTGTAAGAACTAATCATGGATTCTTTAGGATTAGATAATTAAATTAAGAATTTTTGGGATTCAAGCTTCCTTCCTCCCTCCTAAATAGCAAAAAGATTAGATTTAGCTTTCGATCTGACATATAACCTTGACTCTTTTATAAGATAACCGTGCACCCCTATTTAATTTTATAGATTAAAGATATTTCATTTTGACTAAAATGTACGTTTTTTCACCTCTCTCGCTTCCTAAGCGCACACATACAATGGTAGTATGTTCATCTAATTAGTAATTTTCCTAAATTTGCAAAAAAAACCGAAACTTTTCATTTTGAAGTTAATCAAAATAAATTCTGAATATTTTCTATTAAAATTTCTAGGGAAATATATCAGCAAAATAAATATTTTATTATTTTATCCTTTCTTAAAGGCTGACGAAAGAGAAAGTTACTAGGATAAACAAGTACATCTGGTCCTCTAATTCATTATTTATTCTGATTCACGTAGAATTGTTTTCTCTTATCTTCTAAAAGCTATGTTTATTCATTTACATAGAATTGGCTTTGAAATAATGCCACATGATTCAAGCTGAAAGGTTACTTTTTAGTTTTAAGGTTTTTTTCTATTAGATAAATTTTAAGAAAGTTATCGGTAAATGATGACTGCTGTTGAGTTCTTGTATACTGTAAGTTTATTTGAGCACTGCTGGTATTGTAGTGTTTACAGAAATATGAATTTTCATGGGTCAATACAATATCAATAGATGTTGTACAGAAGTTCTTTGCATTTATTTTTTGTCAATAACCACCCCATAGATGGCTCTTCTGGTAGTTCATGTACAGATAGAATCTACCCACAAAAAAGTGTTTGTTTCGGATCTGTTAATCACAGACTTCCATTCCCTGATTCCCAGCAGGTTTCTTCTATCCTAACCTGTCCATGCTCGGTTAGAATCCTACGAGCATATATATCTCCTTTATACATATTTAAATCCAATCAATTATTTACGACAGCATTTATGCAGGATAGGCATTGCCCAGTATCCAATTTATATGCTATGCCAGAAACAGGATTATATGAATGCCGAACAACTAGACGCGAGCCCAGGACGTAAGAAACTTTATAAGAAATTCTAACAGCATCTGTTCTCTTTCTGCTACACTGCATTGCAGTGTAAAAAGCGGGAATGATTGAAATGCCAACGGCCGAGGCGTACACCCTCATTTAGTGGAGAATTTTTCTTTTAAACAGTGTAAATGCATACGTGTCTTCCATGTGAACCATAACTTCTATCTCAGTATCTAACGAGCCATATAAAATTTTCTAAAAAAAGAAATAGTTTCCAATTAAACTCAGCAATATCATTAAAAAAAAAAGTAATAGAATTTCATTATTATTAAAGTAAGGTTGTCTTCAAATAACAGAAGTAAATATCAATTGTATCAATCTTATATACAATTTTTTCTAATAGATATATATATATACAAGTACACGTACGCAGACTTCATTTATGATAATAAGTATTTCAGTTGTTTATTTAATATCAATATTCTTTTCTGCTGTTGTCTTGTATATCAAAGAAAAACGACTTCATACAAAGAAAACTCTAAATGGATAAATTTTCTCCTTTAATTTCTTATTTTCCAAAAAAAAAAAAAAAAAAAAAACTTTTATCCCACATTGTATTCATTAAGATTTCTGTTATTGTTAGTACTTTTTCCTTTTCTTTCTTTTCTTTTATACAATAAAGATGTTTTGATTTTTTTTTATTTTTTTTTTTATAAATATAAATATTTTATGTTTCAAAACTCGATATTGAAGATCGATAAAAGTCTGGAGAACTAGTAAACAAAGTAATAATCTTAGTCCCTGACTACTGAACTAATAAGAACGAAATCAACAAAAAAAACATCCACAGTGGGTTGTTTCATGTTATTGCAGTTTGGTAGCGCTAGGTTATTTCAGCCCTAGTTATCTAAATTGGTATTTAGTTAGCTATAATAGATTGTATCAGTAGTACATATAGTGGGCGTGTGTGATCACATTTTAATGGCCGTTTCTTAGCATCAGATAAAAGTTGTTCTTGTAATACTTAGTTTTAGGTCTCATGAAGGTCATTGTGGACGAATTAATACTAGAACACGTTTCTTCTAAAAAGAAATAAAAATAGTGTGAGTCTGGCGTTAAGGATGTTTAGGATGTTGGCTTGTCCATACTAATGAAATAGTGGAATATCGCTTTAAAACAGGTTAATCTCTGAGCGAACTGACCTGTTTACAAACAAACAAAATGTTCATGATAAACCTCCACTACCATTCTGCTACCATTGTAGTATATACATTTTCTTCAATATTGTAATTACTAAAAGTTAGCCAAAGTATCACATATATATAGGAGAGGTAGGATTATAGTATTGGTTTTTAGGACTTAAAGACCAACCTGAATGTGATTACACACCAGCTAGCGCTTCTGTCGGCTCCGACAAAACTTTTAATGTAATTTCAAGTTAGTACTATTCACAGATTCTCCAGAACCATTATTCTCAATTTTCCGAATAAAAATTATGTATCTATTCTATACACACTTCAAATAGTAAGCAACTTGAGTTACGGTTTTGGTCCGGTTCTTTGTCACGATGTTGGGAAATGTGTTAATATTGCAAATTCGGCTGGACGGATTTTCAAATAGTTTCCACCATTTGAGACAGAGTTTTCTTGAGAATATTAAGAGGGGGCGGGTTGAGCGCCAGAGGGACCGGGTCTTCCTAATATTTATATATATATATACCGTTTGAGACAGAATTTCTTGAGAATATTAAGAGGGTGCGGGTTGGGCGCCAGAGGGACCTGGTCTTCAGAGACATTTTCCGTGGTAGCCTGCTTCATTTGTGGTCATCGACCGGTTTCGGGCGTTCGCCCATCTTCAGGATGCGTTTTTCAGACAGTGTGCCAACACAGACTCGTACAGAGACTTAGTTTCACACTAACTGAGGTGTTTTTAAAATACTAAACTCTTAAACTAGGTAAAGGGATGTGGCCAGATGGGTGGGAAAACACGTGTTTGGGTTGTTAAAGGGCAAATTCTTTTCTTACAGTGGACGCGGGGGTCTAATCTTTAAACTCTGTTGTTGGAGGGAGACTTACTTCACAATTAACTAACCAAAATATTAAGAATATACAAAAAATAAAAAATAAGATACACAAAATAAATCTAAATAAAATTAAACAACGATTAAACTAACATTTTAAAATTCATTCATTCGTTTAAAACTGAACGATTTTTTATATAATTAAATTAAGTTTTCCAGTTCCAAAGAATTAAGAAATTCCAGTCATTCTTTCACTTTTTCACGCAACCCTCACATCCTCGCAAGCATGTATACCTAATTATGTTTTCTTATAATTAAGTTTTTTATTATGCATCCCACAAACCATGTCACATCATCACTCACATACATCATCCAAATACGCACTTTTTTTTTTTTTTTTTAAATATATATATATCTAAACTAGTAAAGTTATATGTACATAGTAGATTTAAAACTAAACCTAAACTTAAAATCTATTTAAGAACTATTTGTTGCGTGTGTAATTGTGTTTCTGTTGCTATTGTGGGAAGTGTTCTGAATAATGGTTCACTGGCAAATTTTGTCTGTTCATTTATTAAGTTTTGTGTCTTGCGTTTATATATTTCGAGTTGTTCTACTATGTCAAGTCGTCGTCCTTTGTGGCCAGAGTGTATTAGTTTCATCGTGGTCGTTATGTCATCGGGTTTGTGTTTGTTAGTTTTTAGGTGATTGGCGTAATTTGAGTCAACTTTGTCGTATTTGTATGATCTGATGCGTTCGGTAAATGTACTATTTTGTCTACGTCTATATCGTTTTGCAATATGAGAATTTTTTTCAAAAAACTGGGCATTAAGACATCCTTCCGGACAAACAACAAATTAGGCAAAAAACTCCGCACTCGTACCGAGTTCACTGACGTGTATGACAGCAGTGGGGTCTACGAGTTGAAGTGCCTGGACCGTGACAACATTTACGTGGGGCAGACCGGCAGAAAAATCAAGGAACGATTTACCGAACACATCAGATCATACAAATACGACAAAGTTGACTCAAATTCCTCAAAACTTAATAAATGAACAGACAAAATTTGCTAGTGAACCATTATTCAGAACACTCTTCCCACAATAGCAACAGAAACACAATTACACACGCAACAAATAGTTCTTAAATAGATTTTAAGGTTAGGTTTAGTTTTAAATCTACTACGTACATATAACGTTACTAGTTTAGATATATATATATTTGGATGATGGATAAGTGCGTATTTGGATGATGTATGTGAGTGATGATGTGACATGGTTTGTGGGATGCATAATAAAAAACTTAATTATATAAGAAAACATAATTAGGTGTACATGCTTGCGAGGATGTGAGGGTTGCGTGAAAAAGTGAAAGAATGACTGGAATTTCTTAATTCTTTGGAACTGGAAAACTTAACTTAATTATATAAAAAAATCGTTCAGTTTTAAACGAATGAATGAATTTTAAAATGTTAGTTTAATCGTTGTTTAATTTTATTTAGATTTATTTTGTGCATCTTATTTTTTATATTTTTTATTTTTTGTATATTTTAGTATTTTGGTTAGTTAATCGTGAAATAAGTCTCCCTCCAACAACAGAGTTTAAAGATTAGACCCCCACGTCCACTGTAAGAAAAGAATTTGCCCTTTAACAACCCAAACACGTGTTTTCCCACCCATCTGGCCACATCCCTTTACCTAGTTTAAGAGTTTAGTATTTAAAAAAACACACCTAAACAGTTAGTGTGAAACTAAGTCTCTGTAGAGTCTGTGTTGGCACACTGTCTGAAAAACGCATCCTGAAGATGGGCGAACGCCCGAAACCGGTCGATGACCACAAAATGAAGCAGGCTACCACGGAAAATGTCTCTGATGCTTTCCAGCTCTGCGGAACCAACCACCACAACAAAGGACCTGGTCTTCCTAATATATATATACAAATATAGCAGTTAACCAACTTGAAGTTGCTTTCAAGTTTGAGCTTTCTGGGCATTTTTTTCTTTTCGGAATATTGTTCACATTCTCTCTCTCTCTCGCTTTGTGTGTGTGTGTGTGTGAGAGAGAGCGAGTGAATGAGAGAGAGAGAGAGAGAGAGAAAAAAAAAAGAAAGAAAGAAAGAAACCTTTTTTTTATTCTGGGAGTAGCTGCCTTAAAAATAAATACAATATAAAATAGAATTTTAAACAATTCAATTAGAAAATTCAATTGAGAAAACTGTTAATAACTCGGAAATTCTTCGATGAATTTTTTTCAAATTTTCACCCACCATTCAACATACTAGAATCACACTTTATGCAAATTCTCAGAAAAAATGATTCAGTAGAAGATGAATGATAGCACAAAAAGGCGAACACGATGTTCACTGCACAGCGTCTAATCAACAATTGATCATAAATACAATATAAATAAAATATAATACAAAACAAAAGTATCAGTCTAGCATATGAAAAAAATAAATAAAAAATACTTCAAAAAATTGAACTTATCTAAGTAAGTCCTAAAAAAATAAATAAATAAATAAACGAAATTAAATTCAACCTTTAAGTAATGAAATAAATAAATAAAAATATGATTTTATTCCATTAAAATAAAATAAAATATATATTTAAAGTAAAATATTTGTTAAAATAAAATATTCAATAACTGTTTTTTATTGCAATGTTGAAGACTGTTGTCTTTGGAGGAGGTTAGAGAAAATGGAATTTTTAAAAGAATTTAAAGTTTTACTTTTCTTAATAGATAACGGTAACGAATTCCAGAGGGAAGCTGCTTGAACAAGGTAGGATTTGTGGAGTAGGGAGGTACGATGTGGAGGTATATATATATATCATACTAGAAGGATCTGGTAGATTTCGTGTGCTATTTAAAATGGAATAGGGAATATAGGTAGGTAGGTTGCTTGTTAGAAAGGACTTTAAAGGTGAATACTAACAAGAGGTATTGTCTGCGGCAGGAAGGCTTTAGCCAGGATAATTTATTATAGAACGGATTTATATGATAGTCAATTGGAACATCATAAATAAATCTAATGCATGCATTCATAGCGCGATATAATTTTAAATCAAGTTCCTTCAAGATGCCATCGTAAACTGTATTGCAATAGTCCAAATGAGGAAGGATAAAAGAGGGAACAAGTGACTGTCGAACTGATAATGGAATAAATCGCGACTTCTTTTTAACTGCGCAAGTGTTCTAAAGACTCTACGAGAGACATCATAAAGATGATCAATCTATGATAAGGTCTGATCAACCATAACACTAAGATATTTTAATTTATTTAGAAATCCTAATTTGTGAATTGTCAATTAAAATTGTGGGGATAGTATTGAGACTATTTATATATCTGGCAGAACCAAAAATAGTAAAAGTGGACTTATCTGTATTTAAGAATAAACGGTTTTGAAGAATCTATGAATGAACTGAACCTATGTCAAAATTAAGATGAGAAATAGCCTGATCTAAATCATTATAAGGAAAAGATAAATAAATTTGAAAATCATCTGCATAAATATGGTAGGAACAATATTTTAAAACTTTCGGGAGGTTGAGAACAAATAAGGAGAATAAAAGTGGTGACAAAGAGGATCTTGAGGCACTCCAGATACAACTGGGAGAAATGTGGATAAGGATTTATTTGCAGAAACTAAGGCTTGAGTACGGGAAGAAAGATAAGATTGAATATCCAACGAATTGCATTGTTTGAAAAATTCAGAAGTTTCAATTTTTGGAGAAGCAAATTATGATTCACATAATCAAAAGCTTTAGAAAAATCAAATTGCAACATCAAGGTTAATTTCCTCTGATCTATAGCTATGGCCTTTTTAAGATCGTGCGTTACTTTAATTAAATCAGATTGCGTAGAGAGAGAGGGAGAGAGATAAGACATGGCTTCTCTCTGGGACAAGGAGCTGATAGATCGTCTGACAAGTTCTGTACACAACAAATCATTAATTTTTGAACATTAAAAAAAATCTACTTTTATTCAAATATTTTCTTTTTTATTATCATCTTTTCCTTGAATGTTGTCACTTTTCCAACCAAATCACGATTAAATTACCTGTAAGCCTTATTATATAATGACTATCTAAATATTTAATTGACCCTAAGTAGATCAATATTGACAGCAGGATGAAATAACAATGAAATACGTTTAATTAGTCCTTTTTAAATAACAACGTCCAACCGACGCCCATAAACAAACACTAGAGGGCATTTAATTAAAACATTTACATTTATATGATAGAATATACATTTATACACATATACATTTATATGAATAGAATATAAGCCTCTTTCCAGAATCGTTTGCTGGTAATCTTGAATTTTTTGCATTCGTGAACGCATATTGTTTAGTTTCTTATTTGGGTAATTAATTTTATCAATTGACTGTAAATAATTTACTATAGTTTAATGGCATTGCAATGCTGTTAATGTGTAAACAAAAATAGATATTTAAAATTCTAATCATTAAGTCATAGTAAATTGATAAAATGATAAATTAGTCACCCAGAAAAGAAACTAAGCAATAGCCATACTTTAAAAAAAAAAAACAGCATTCTTATCTTTTATATAAGTACTGTTTTTACTAGATTACTAGTTATGCTTAACCCTCACTACAAGTCTGTAGTGTGTTTTTAGTATAAATACTTTGTTAAAAGTTCATGAACTGCATTAAAATTTATGAAACTTGTTTTTTTTTATAGTGAGGACAATATTTTATTGGGAAGAGATTAGCTGAGTGGTTAGCGCACTGGACTAGCAACACGGAGGTCCCAGGTTCGAGTCCAGCTGTGCTTCCCTTAGATTTTTTCTTCCTAGAAAGCGTACAGCTTACTGTCCAGTGATGGACAGTGTTGTCTATAACGAGAGAACACTGTCCGGAGGCCGGAGGCTATACTCTGAGTAGGCTCGGGCGCCTTAAATTAATAAAAAGAAAAAAATATTTCTAGTTTTAGCAAACATTTTATCCAGAAATTTATTTATATTATGTAATCGCAATGCTACCTCTATCTACCATAAAAGAAAGTAATAAAATAACTTTTTATAGAATAGTAGGAATATATTTAAATTATTTAAATAAAAACAAATATATTCTTTCGGAAAAGGAATTCGCTATTAAAGGAGGAAAATTATGATTATTATTCTTATTTATTTTGACCAGCTTTACATTATTATTTTTTATTTAGCCAGTATTATTATAGGTAGAATAATCATTTGCTCATTTTCCGTGCAGCTGTAAAGGAAAGTAAAGAAATATAATCCTTAATTAAAAAAATAAAAAAATAAATTTCGTTTTAATGCCAGAGAATAATACATTTTTCTTAAATTTATATGTTCAATTTGTGGTAATTCGTATACATATTGTTTGTGCATAAATTCACAATTAAGATTCTTATCTATTATTAATAAGAACTTAATAGCAAGTATCATGATTTACATTTCATTTTATCCTTCTTGATAACATTGTAGTTGCTTCTGAGTTTGATTGGGCGAGAATTGGAGATTGGAATTCATTTTAACTTGTTTTTGTCACAAGAATGGCACTCTAAGTTAGGGAAATGTCTCCCTAAATACTTATGGTAAACTAAAATCTGATAGGAAACAATCAGATGACAAATTCTTATTGTAATTCTTGCAATGTTTATTGGTAAACTTTCTACAAAGTTCCCGTTTCCATTAAACATGTAGATATTCTTAATACAATGTAGATAGTGAATCCGTTCTACTTGTGTATTTTAAATTGTTTGTGGGGGTGGGGGTGGGGGAGATAGTCTAATTTCTAACGCTTCACCAAAAGAGATCCTAAAAATGGATTTTTTTTGGTAATGTTTTTCAAGAAAAATCAAGAGACCTTAATTTGAGCGATAAGTACTCTGTTATAACCAAATGATTTTATTTAATTAACCTATTTTATTATCTAAAGTCATTTTATTACTGTAAAGTCATTCATAATATTACTGTATTGTTATTGTTAAGAGTTGTACAGAAATTTTCAAATACAATATATGTAAAGTGTAAGACTGTATTTATTTAGAAAATATACATTTTTTTAACAAAATCGTTGGAACAGATACGCAAGATAGCAGCTAATTTGACAACAGTGTGTAAAATAAATTTGGGTAAAACTGTAGTTAATTACAGTTTTAGTTGATCATTTTTTTAAAGATAAAGTTGGAATTTTTACTTAACATTTCCCTTAATATTTATATTGTACTGATGTGGCATGTAAAGGAAAGAGATTGTAGTTCCCCTAAATGTTGGAAAAATGTTTCAAATAAAAGTGTTGAGCAATAAGTATATAATTACAATGCGGAATTAAAGAAAATCGTTCAATTCCATGGTGTTATTTAAGCTTCAGTTACGTTTTTGAAATATTCTGTTCATATATATTTAAAAAAAAAAAAAAAATTCACTAAAAATTTTTTTAATGTATATATATTCAGATTTGATATGGTTGCATTGAATCCTTTTACAGCAGTAGAGGAAGTAAAAATAGATGTGCAATACGAATGAATGCATAGAGTGGAAATTCAACTTTGATTTATATGACCTGCAAATCACATTCAGACACACACACTAACACATACATACATCATCATGAGTCATAGTTGGGATGGGACAAAAATATGTACGTGTCATTTGATGACTGTATTGTTTGTTATAAAAGCACATCTGAATGAAAGGAAAAGTTATGCAACAGATATGCAGTTTTCACGGTCTGCTTTTCTATATTTATGCATGTGGTGGGTGTATTCGTATGAGACAGGGTGGTTTATTGCCTGGAGTTAACATATTTCCTTTAATATAACCTATTTGTCATTAGTTATATTTGTTATAAAATATTACATAATACTCGTATCTATATCTACATCCGGCATGTATATGAATATGTATAAAATTATAACAAAACTCTTAAACAAATAAACAAATAATTATCCACTAAATATTATTATTAAAGGTGACGTTATAAATAGACGATCCCAAGTGGAATAAAATCTGTCCGTTTTTAAATTTAACCAAGACGTGTTCTTGATGAACCAAAGGGCTGGCCGGTGTATAACTTTCTTCAAGTATGGCGAAGTGTAACCCAATAATTCATTGTACAGATTCCAATCATTTCTTGGTAAGCTGAATCCATCATGCTTCTTTTTTCTTTTTTTTACTTAACTGCAGCTCTAATTCCTCCCGATATGATCAGCCATGGATCATCTTAAATTGATCTTAATAATGCTAGCGACAGTGACATAAATAGAGTTCCAAACAAGCAACAAATAACCAATTATATTATAAGAGAAGATTCTTAACTTGGCTCTATAAATATAATTTCTAAGTAATCATATTCTTATAGATCTATATATAAAGAAGTACATTAACAAATTTTGCAATCGTTCCGATTAACGATTACTTTGTTGAATAAAAATGACCATTGAAATTACTTCTTTTTTTTTTAAATTTAATTTAGTTTTGTTTCATATAAATGGAATTGTATTTAACACCTACTTGACAGTATGCCACCTGTGCATTCTGTTATTAACTTGACATTTAAATTAAAAAAAAGTTCTCTATTTTGATGTTTAGGAAAATATAATTTTTTTTTTTTAATTTAACGTTCATTATTCTAACTAAAGTAATTTTTTAAAACAAATATTAAATATTTTATATTAGTGAAACATCTGTATTTGAGGGGTGCTTCTATTGTATGCACAGAAGTTTGAAGTTTCTAATTGTAGGTATTTTTATTAAAATAACTAAAATAATCATAAAAAGTAAAGGTATATTATACTCATTTTTAAACATATTTTGTAGAAGTTATTACTTTTTCTTTCCCCTAGTAAGAGTGTGTATTTGTGTGTGTGTGTGTGTGTGTGTGTGTGTGTGTGTATTTATGTGTGAACAAAATATGTATCTCAAAAATGAAAATCGCAGGAAGCTCAAACTTGGTATTCCTTTTAGTCATTACTCATACAGCGTCTGATACGAAGATTTCCATCAACCGGAAGTGCGACCTTCCTGAAGTTTTTCTTTCAGTTTTTCGTGATTCCCTCGAAAACAACTTCGACGGAATTTTCAACAGGCTAAACCGCAACCAAGACGAAAATCCCACAACACCCAACATATTCCCCTTTCACATGCATAGGGAACGAGGTTTACAAACTGACATACTTTTTCAAAAAACTAGGCTTGAGAACAGCATTCAGAACACACAATAAACTTATAAACAAAATATGCACATATACAGAAACAACCAGCCTGTATGACAAAAGTGGTATATACAAACTCTCTTGCCCCGAATGCAATTACACGTACGTAGGCCAGACTCCTTGGTCCCCACACAAAATTTAACTGAGTATCTCAATTCAAAGAATTTCTATCTCCAATTGATTACACGGAAATAGTTCATAGCACTAACAGCCACTCTTTAAAGAAGAAAATCCCTACGATTTTAAAAACATTTAATGAACACCTCCACAATCTGGACATTCAACGCTTGTCCAATTCTAATTTTAATACCTACTATAATAAACTTCTTAATCCTCTAAATAAATTACCTTTTTATTTAACCTCTAAAGCTCCATACCGGTATATTAGATTTTTTTCGCAGATAGAACATGTGGTAAATACAATGTCAGAATATCCAATAAAGCACCTACGTATAATCTTAATCCCACAATTAACTGTAAATTGTGCATATTAAATGTTTTAGAAGACATTAAACATATATTAGTTGAATGCCCTTTTTACAGTCCCATAAGACAGCTCTTTCACTTAGATAGTGTACCAGAAAACTGGCCACAAATTTTACTGAACCCTAATACAGAACAAGAAATCAAAACGCTCTTCAACTTTGTAGAAAAAATTTTATCTCTGAGAGAGTTTCTCATAGAATTGTAATTAAACATACCCTAAACTACTATCCATTTAGTCACACTAAGTGTAACAAATATGATTCGCTATATGTATGATTCATCTTATATATATTTTCTGTAATTTTTTTTTCTTCCAATTAATTGTAAGTCTGTTTTGAAGAATATCTGTATAATTTTGTATTCTAAAAGAACCATACTCATTTGTATGGGGTTAATCCCCAAGGCAAATAAATAAATTGAATTGAATTGAATTGACGTAGGCCAGACCGGAAGACGCCTCAAATACAGGTTTAAAGAACACTTACGCTCATACAAATACAACAAAACCGACTCCACTTATGCTAACCACCTTATAAAGAACACCCACGAACCACAAAGTATAGAAAAAACAATGGTCTATTACCCCAGGAAGACGAATGGATATTCTAGAAAAAATAGAAATATATAAACACAAGACTATCCACAAAAACATAATGAATGACCAAATAAATATAACTCAGACACTCTTTAAGGTCTTCCTCACCCTAACTATATTACAAACATACCACCAAACTAGTATAAAAGACATCTATGCATATATATATATATATATATATACCCCACACAACACACACACACACCACACACAAACCACACACCACCCACACACACATATATTATATATATAGATACATATTAATACATGTTGTTGTAATTCTGTTTAAAAAAAAAAAAGCATGCATGCACTTTTATTAAATTCTAACCTGTGGAACCAAATTTTCTTCTTTTTCCCCGATTAAAATACAGATTATTTGCATTTTTTATTTTTAAAATCTCCTACAATGCCCTATTAAAAATACCTTTACAAATGCCACCACATCTCTCTCAACATATTCTTAATGTAATTTAAACATAAATTAATATTTAAAATCAAGCATGATAAATAAAAACGATTTCATTTGATT
>JAAEAF010009331.1:0-17489 GCA_011037195.1 Triatoma infestans
ATTGGTAATTGCAATTATTAAACGCCAAAATGGCACCAAAAATAAGTAATTAGATACAACTCTAATTCTCCTGAAATTTTTGCCAATTTTTAATGATAATTAGGGAGACCAAAGAGATTATTGAGTTTATTGAATGTGGCAGAGTTTACTTTTGTTCAATTAGTAAATTTTTTTTTGTATTTGTATTTGTAATTTTATTACTGAAAATACAAGTACATATAATTGTAATTGAATTACAGGTAATTGTAATTGTAATTAGAATTACCTAGCGACAAGAAGTAATTGTAATTGAGAGCCTCAATTACAATTGCAGTAATTGAAAGAAGTAATTGCAATGGCTTAAAATGACTACAGTAATTGTAATTGGATATTACAATTACTTCTGTGTAATTGTTCTTTGGAACCAGTTATTTCTATATTTTGGACCATTTAACTGTATTACTATTGAAAGTACAGTCCAATTTTGCTCATATAATTGAAAGTGTAATTAAATACTCATGTAATAAATTCCTGCCCAACTCTGCCCCATACCCCAAAAAAATAAATTTCCCCAGACTAATTTCAAATAAAAGTTGCTTTTTCTCATGTCTGTAGTTCATATATCGAATTTAAAGAAACTCGTTAAAACGGTTTTCGAGAAAATTGCAAAAAACTAAAAAAATTCATTCGGTAAACTAATACTTCCGGTTAAGTGATTTTCATTAAAACCTTATTGACGAATTTTTGTTAGCGTCTGAAATAAATATCAAATTTGAACTTTTTAAAATTTTCCATTTTTGAGTTATGCTGTGACAGAAGGCGGGGACATGTACACAGACCAATTTGCAAAAATCCATTTT
This sequence comes from Triatoma infestans, assembly GCA_011037195.1. Classification (NCBI taxonomy): domain Eukaryota; kingdom Metazoa; phylum Arthropoda; class Insecta; order Hemiptera; family Reduviidae; genus Triatoma; species Triatoma infestans. Next base: position 840 of record JAAEAF010009331.1, read on the forward strand.
TTTCGGACCCACAGTTCTTCAAAATTGTGGAATTTCGGTGGAAAAAAAAAAATCGATATCGCAAATTTGTCACGATCGCAATACATACTCTTTCTTACCCACCAGTATTGATTAGGTAATTGTAAGATAAGATTAGATTAATAATTTAAATAAAAGAGACCTGCGCGTGTTTTATACTAGATGATTTTTTTTTTTTTTTTTATGTAAAGATTCGGTTTAAAAATTGTTAGCATTCAACGACTTGATAAGATTTTTCTTCCTCTGAAAGGTAATTTTCGTTTAGTTTTTTTTTTTCATCGACCCTATTGTATAGCCAAGGAAATAACAAATAAATAAAAAAAAGAAATAAGAAAACAACACAGGAAATTACATCCGGGTCGAGAAGAAAAAGGACCGTAAAATCATTTCTATTTTTACACAGTAAACATCTATATAACAATACAATGTGAGCAGGTGGATTCTATTGTTATTATTTATTGGAGTTTCAGAATGGAATAATAGAATAAATAACAATTGAATGAGGAAAATTTCAATTACAGAATAATTTCAAAAAATTAAAGCTGAACAAATTTTTAGTGTAAAACATAAGTTCTAGATTTGTCTATATGGAAAGTTATTAATTCAGTTAAATTATTTAAATTTAATTTGGGGCAAGTGGATTAAGAATAGGCGAACTGAACAAAACGACTTATGCTAAGGGCGCCGCATTTTTTTGTAATGAAAGACTACCTAACATTTTCTAATAAGCGCGATAATTTTTAGACTTATAGCATTGGGGGTCAGCATAGCTTAGACTATTAAGAAAATGTCCAATATAGATGTCGTCGACTATTCTATCGTCGTCTTAACTATCGAATGAGACGGAAACGCATAGCAAACATACTTTACTAGGTATAACCCATATTAATACTGGAAATAACATCCAAGACTAAAACTCCAAATCAATTGAATCCAGTAACACGCAATCCAACTCAGTTTGGCGGTTCATTGACAGGGTATTATTAACTGTACCTACCTAGTTTTTGGATAATTATAAAATTATCGGAGTTGTTTTCAAGACTTGCGCGAAAACCTATTCTGCTAAGTCACAATTTCGTTTGATGCCTCAATTACATCCAAATTGTATATGAAGTTTAAGAGCTTTATGCGATTTTCGTTTATAGGTATGTTGATCAAACACTCACACGCCCACGCACACAAACACATAACACACATACGTGTGTATGTATGTATCATTCAATAAAAATGTTTCTTGATAATTAGGTAAACATTCGAACTGAATTTCGAGAATCTGACATGTTCCAATCCTTTCTCTGTAGCAGTAAAGACAATGGATTAACTTAAAACTTAGATTAAATAACTGTTAACATTGATAACTATTATCCTTACAATATATAATAACATAATATTGAAAAACAATGTAATATTGTTACAATGTAATAACCAACGTTAATGCAGAGTGCAATAGGAAGAGAAGAAAGACAAGAGAGAAACACAAAATTGAGAGTCTCTTTCGCTATTTAGGCCAGACTAGAGTGGGGAGACTCCGTATATATACAGCCAAGCTAGCCACTACAGAAGGACAGTTTATACAACAGTTTACAACGCGTCAGCAACCAACTATTACCGTTCTCTTTACTCAGTCTAAATCTCTCGCTACCTAATTTCTATTTACGTGTAAAGCCCTGGCAGTTTTGTGTCTCTATTTTATTATACAGTTTTCAGCATGCATTCTAGCTGTGCTTCTGGTCTGGGTTCCAGGTCATATGGGAATCTTTGGGAATGAGGAGGTGGATAGGTTTGCCAAATTAGGTGCCCCACTCCCTTTCATTGGTCCAGAGCCTGCTGTTGGTGTGTCTTCTGGCACATGTTTGTCGGGCTTTCAGACGTGGATGACCTCACAGCACTCATCCTTATGGATGAGTGCAGTGGGTTGTCGGCAGTCTAAAATGCTCATTGGGGCCCGGACGGAGCTTTGAGTAGCGGGGTCCGATGTCTTTCACGGACCTCCCTCAGGCATCTGGTTGGATTCCTCACTGGGCATTGTGGTTTAAGGAGACATCTCTATATAATGGGACTCGTGCCTGACCCCTTTTGTAGAGTTTGTGAGACTGAGGAGGAAACACCCATGCATCTGATGACGAATTGTTTGGTTGTGAGGAGATTAGGTTTAGGACCTTCGGCCGGAGTAGGATATCGGTAGAGGATCTTAAGCTGTGTCCTTTTAAGGTTTTGGTCCGATTTGTTCGGTCTGTGGTTAAACTTAGATGGTTAAAACATGGACCTGGATTTTCATTCTAGTCCCAGTGGTTGTTATTCTTTAGGGGTAGCTATATGGGCCGTGGGAGGCTTTGGATAGCGTAGGGTTTGCCCTCCCCTTCTGCGAATAATAATAATAATGCATTCTAGCTTATTTCTCAAAAACCCTTTCTCACTAATTTCTCTCCTTTTAAAACCTATTATAATGTGTCACTGATTTTTTTTATTATTATTAATGCAACCATATCACCTTTTTTTTTTTTTTTGTGAAGGGGTCTATTGCACTGCGACCTACGCGGTCGATTGCGCTATGCCCTCGGGTGCCTTGGGCGAACCTCTCGCCTACAACACCCCCACCAGATTAAGATCCCTAAGGAATCTTCTGAATAGGGATCTTAATATTCTGGAGGGCCCTAGAGAGGGTATGTTCCTCTTCTCCACCTGGTCTTCTCTGAATGGCAGCATTGCAGTCCGTTTGAAAGTGTATTGGAGTTCCCTCCATCTCCCCACAGAATCTGGACATGCTGTCAGTCTCCAGGCCCAGCTTCGTCAGGTGTCCGCTGAGTCTAAAATGCGGAGGCCAATTGGCTCATACTACAAACATTGGCTCTTACTACGGCCCAATGTAATAATTTCCCAAGTAGATCTTTGCCTGCTCAGAACTCGGAAGGCGTTCTAGAGTTGAGACCTCCTTACTTCCTCCTCCTTTTTAAGTTCCTCTAAAAAAACCATTATCCATTAAAAAAATTATTTATGAAAAACTAAGGACGAAAAGGAGCTAACCTGAGAAACGTGATTCCTCTCTTCTGGACCTCTATCTTGTTGAAACCTTAAACCTTACTATTATATGCCAGGATAAGTCTAGACTAACTGTGAAAAACGATTGTACATTTTATTTCTAGTATAAAGCTAATGGAATTATTGCTATAATCCTATTATCAGGCTGAATGGAAAATTGTTAAATAATTTTCCAATTTTCCTGGGGCACTGGTACAATGATGATGCCCTTTGCAATAAGCCGGATTTTCCAATTCGCCCACGAAGATTTATCAATAAGAGAAAGAGAAGATCTTACGATATATATCTCAAGAGACACAATCAAGTATTGACTCGCCCCCCCCCCCTGGCATTAACTACTTATTCCCAATCATCCTTTCAACTTAATTTATTCTCCCCCTAGACTATTATGCTGCTGATTTTGAGCTCAATCTTCCCCTGCTTTAATTCTTTATTTTCCTTCTAATCTGAAAAAATACCATTAAAGATGTTTACTTAATTTTGTCTCCCAATAACCCCTTTATAAGTTTGGTGTGTCTAAATTATAATTCTTACAATTTTGATGATTTGTCCATTTAATATAATTTGATTTAGACAATATAATTTTTTTTTTTTGGTCTCAATTTGTGAGGTAATCCATACTTATTTTCATTTTAAAGTATGACAAAAAATTAACTTTTTTTGAATACGTCGTTGAATCTGCAATGCTGAATAAAAATTTTTGGATTTTATCCGTTGTATCGTGTTTATTTTTGTAGGTTCTGACCGGAATCGAATTCTCATCAATCTTAAATGAGTATTTTTTATAAAGGCAAAAACTGTGGTCATTGTTGCTCGAAGCCTTTTCAGTGCACTGCCGGCCTCCAGACAGTATTCTCTCACGTTACAGACAACACTGTCAATCACTGGACAGTGAGGAAGAGAAGAAAAAGTATACACTGCCTAGACTCGTACCCGGGATATCCGCGTGAGAGTCTAGCGTGTTACCACTGAGCTAATTGCTTCACTTATGTTCAAGATCGTGCAAGAGAGTTGACTTCAACTTTTAGTATACATACCATACTGGTTGGTAATGTTTATATGATATTAATCAATAACAATATTTTGACAATCGATGTGAATCCGAATCCGGTCAGAACCTAATAAAAAGAAGCATGCTATCCGACAGAGGATGTAATTCCATAAATTACTTTTAATTTATTGTTCAAGCTCAAAAGAATTATCAATGAAAATATTAAACTAGTAAAAAAAAAAAAAAAAAAAAAGACGAAAAGGGCTGAAGACGAAAAGTTCATTTATGCAACTTAGTTAAGTTTTTAGACATGAAGTTTATGTTTGGATCATTTTCATCAAGAAAACCAGAACTAACTGAAAAAACCCCATAGCGCAATGTCCATTTTTTTCTTTTTTAAACTTCATAAATTTTAAACATCTTAAATTGTCTTCGTAATTATATAGAGCTAGAAGGTTTTTTGAAATTGGAGGAAGCTCCATGGGTATGAAGGCTCCAAGCCGAAATTGGAAGATGGGTTCAGTTTAACCTCGATATCGGAATCAGGAGATAGTTATCTTATCCGTCAGTCCGGCTGCCATTTAAGCACTGAGCTCTGGTGTTATCAGTTCTAAAATGGTTTGGGAATGCCTAGGTAAGCTTAACGACCGGCAGAAGAAATAAAGTTATTCCCTTTTCTGCGTGCCGGGACATGTCGGCGTGGAAGGCAACGAAATAGCCAACACACTGGCAAAACAAGGCGCTGCATCTCCTCTCTTGGGGCCTGAGCCCTTTTGCGGTGTAAGCGACCACTTACTCTTGGAAGAAATCAAGAAAGAGAAGGTGGCAAAAAAAGCACGTCTCTAGAACACTCTCCAGGCACTGAGGCAGCCCAAGGTCTGTCTGGGAGGTTATAACCAAGCTAAGGTCTGCATGAATCTGAGTAAAAACAAGGTCCGTATACTTACGGGATTTCTTACTGCAGCCTCAGGGGAAACTTGAGGAATCTGGGCTTAGAAAATGATGGCACATACAGATTCGGTGGGGAGATGGAGGACACTCCAATACATCTCGACGCCGTCATCCAAAGAATTTACAGCCTGGGTTGTTACCAGGTGGGGGAGGGGGAAATACCCATTCTATATCCCTCCAAGATTCTGGAATTCCTTAGGGAGCTGAACTGAGGGGGGGGGTAACAAGCTCATCTACGGTACAGCAGTTCACTGGATGATCGCAGTGCCTCAACAACAAAAATGTTTGATGCCAAGGTAAGTCAGTCTCTAAGGCTTAGTACGCACTGGGATTCTTTGTTCGGACTCTTTGTCGTGGAACTGCGTCTGAGATTCATTTTCTTGCATCCGGGACGCACCGCGACAATGAATCTTGAATCTGGTGTTTTAGTATTTTTTGAATCCCATCCGAAACGGGATTCTTTACACAATGTTGCGCAACACTGAGTCAATGCGTACGTTAACCTCAAACCTAGTGGACCTTTCTCCCATTCTCGCGCGTTATTATTATTTTTTTGCTTTCTTTTGTTAAAATTTGGACAACCGATTCTACTTCTGTTGACGAAGTGGAATATTATCTGTTTAGAAACTTTAAAAGTATACATGAGGCTTGTGTATGAGTCTCCATATGCGAACGACAGAACTAAATCTATTGTTACATTGCTTTCCAAATATGAAAACTACAGAAATGTCAAAGAATAACCCGTATTATTACTTTTTGTTGAATTGTTAAATGAATTGGAATATTAATTTGGAAAATGAGGAAATCACTCTGTAATTCATGTGGTCGAATAAAAAAATTAGAAATCATTTTTAGTAACCTTTTGAATTTTTAATCATATACAAACATAATCAATCCAAATGTAAACTCATTACAATCAACCATATATAGCTTTTATTATCTTTGATTTGTTTAAATTATTTTGTTAGATATATATTTAACATGAACCAGATTAATTGGTTTTTTATTAGATACACTTAGCACAAAATAACAAATCAATACTTTCTGTTAAAAAAAATTAATCTTTTACTACATAAAGAAACCATTTTTATCGCTTCCATTTTCTCCTTTTATTGCAAGAAAAGAACTAGATTCTCTCTTAACACACGGGTTGTTAATGTTGTTGGACATTTATAGTGGTGGGGACAATCTGGATCCATCTGCTTTTCTAGTGTTCTTAGATAGCGATCACATGAACACTTTGTTCTTTAATGATAACGTTACAGTATCATAAAAACTAGAACAAAAGGGATAAGTTTTAGTTAGTTCCTAACTGGAACTGAGAGAAATTTTTATTATATTTAATTTAATAACGACCATAGTGCCATTGTCTGGGAACTTTTCAAAAAAAGAAAATAAAAGTCAGTTATGAAACTTTTACACAAAAATTTCTTTATGCTTTTCTCAAATTTAAATTTAGAAATATTCCATTAAAACCTGGAATTCTTACAACAAATTCAGTTATCTTTATTTTTTTAAAAATTAGGCTTCTCGTTGGCAAGAGGTTAAGCCGTTTTGACATTTCTTTGAACTTTAACCTCCCGGAGGCTATCACAGAGCATCGTTTTGTAGATTTTTCATTAGAAAATACAGGATATTCACGTGCTAATAACAATAGCAGATGGTGCACCCTTTAAAAAAAAAAGAAAAGTTGTTTATGGTAGATTATTATTATTATTCGCGAAAGGGGAGGGCAAAACCCTACGCTATCCAAAGCCCCCCAGGGCCCATATAGCTACCCCTAAAGAATAACAACCACTGGGACTAGAATACAAATCCAGGCCCAGGATTCAACCATCTAAGTTTCACAACAGACCGAACAAATCGGACCAAAACCTTAAAAGGACACAGCTTAAGATCCTCTACCGACATCCTATTCCGGCCGAAGTTCCTAAACCTAATCTCCTCACAACCCAAACAATTCGTCATCAGATGCATGGGTGTTTCTTCCTCAGTTTCACAAACTCTACAAAAGGGGTCAGGCACAAGTCCCATTATATAGAGATGCCTCCTTAAACCACAATGCCCAGTGAGGAATCCAACCAGATACCTGAGGGAGGTCCGTGAAAGACATCGGACCCCACTGCTCAAAGCTCCGCCCGGGCCCCCAATGAGCATTTTAGACTGCCGACAACCCACTGCACTCATCCATAAGGATGAGTGCTGCGAGGTCATCCACGTCTGAAAGCCCGACAAACATGTGCCAGAAGACACACCAACAGCAGGCTCTGGACCAATGAAAGGGAGAGAGGCACCTAATTTGGCAAACCTATCCACCTCCTCATTCCCAAAAATTCCCATATGACCTGGAACCCAGACCAGAAGCACATCCTTTAATAAAGAAAGATCTTCCAGTCTTCTAGAACATTCCAACACCAATCTGGAAGTGAAGACACATGAATTAAGCGCCTTCAACGCAGCCTGGCTATCCGAGCAGATACAAACACCTTTTAAATCAGTGTTTATGGTAGAACTTTAGAATCTATAAAAGGCCACTTAGAAGGGGAACGCTAATATTTCGCCCCTCCCCAACAACTTACATAAAAAATATTTTCTCAGTAAAAGTCTCAATTAGAAGTAATATAAAATTTTTAATAGCAATTATTGAATAACGGGAAGGAATAGCTTAGTCACAGCTCGTTGGACTCTCTCAGGCGGAGTTCCAGGTTCGAGTCCAGTGCAACCACTTAGATTGATACTTTTAGGATCACGCACAGCTCACTGCATGGTGATGGACAGTGTTGTCTGTAACGAGAGAACACTGTCCGGAGGCCGGCAGTGCACTGAGAAGACTCCGGGCGCCAATGACCATAGATGTTGACGCGCCTTAGTTTAAAATAAAATAAAAAATTATTCAATAAGAAATTTTAAGAAAATTCCAGTGCTTGAATCTCCATATCGGAGACAATATTCAAACATGGTCTCCGATGAGGAACATAAGGCTCTGCTCGGAACCTCGCCCCATACAAAGTGACATGCCTCGGAAGTTTCTGACTATGGAAAAGTCAAGAAACAAGCTTCAAGAGGCCTAGTTTCAGATTTTTTATATATTCTTTCTACCTTTATCACCGAAATTTCACTTCGAAGGTCGTGCATAATTTCCTCCTCTAGAAAGCATACTTCCATCTCTCTAATGACCCCCTTCGAATAGATTCGATATTCTGGAACATAAGCCCTCAAGTTTCACTTTTCCAAACCCCTGTGGTTAATTAAATAGTTAGCCGCTTCAGGTATTTCTGTTATGCTTTTCATTCGGTTTTTCCCCACAGCTCTGATATCCACTATATCAGTTTAATAGCTGTTATTGCCTACATTCCCATCCAGACGTTCTACATGTAGAATGTAGAGGGACCTTTGTCCGTAGGCTTACATATAAACCAGTCAAGTTCACACCACCTGTTTCCATAGAAATACTTCATTATTAATTTTATTATTATTACTGTTATTATCAATAAATAGTATCATGAATATTCGCTTTACTATCCTTGTTTTTCACCACTTTCGCCGCTCGCATAATCAGACTCGTATTCTCGCGACTCAGCGATTAGCTTGGGGCCTTTCCCGGATTTATCATTATTATTATAATTATTACTAATATTAACCTCATTATTCTAGTATTACTATCATTAATATTATCTTCCAAATATTTAACTTTTCTGTCAGCCGGCGGTCCTCTATCATGAGGTAGGCCTCCTCTGTGTTCTTCCATCACCAATCCTGCTGTGTTATGTTGTCCTGTTTTTTTTTTTATTAGTTTATTTTCCCCAATAATCTAAAATTTCCTTTGCTATCCCTAGTTTAACCCCCTAACAGCACCAACCTTATTAAAATTATTAATTACAACATCCCTAAACCCTACAAAATTTGCAATTTTTTGGGAGCCCTTTAAATTAAACGATTTTAACCTGTTACCCTATACATTTTAAGAAAATGATAGCAAAAAAAAATACCTGAGCTGTTTTGAAGTATAAAAAGTTCAGTTTTGGAGATTTCTGGCCGAAACTGCAATATTAAGTTTGAACTTCAGGCGACCTTGTTTTTTAATTATTTCTTCTCTCTCTCACTCTCTCATGTTACGTACAAACACACCCACACCATTTGCTAAAAAATTTTGTTCGTTCTCAATGGAGCAAACAAAAAAATCCAACTAAAAGTTTAATTTTAATAATCCGATATAATCAACAATACTTCCTATTTCAGCGTTAAGGAGAATTTAAAATAAGATAGAATAAAAAAATAATTATTTAGGTAATTCAGTTAAATAATTGAAATAAGAAAGTTAAAAAACAAATTAAAAATATAAATCTGAGAAGGAAATTTTAAGAAAAATAAATCAATCCTAAATATAAAAAAAAAGAAGAAAAAAAAAATTATTAAAAAACTAATTAAAAAAGTTGGAAATTGTAAAACAATTTAATTTGGTTCTCAGGATAGAAAAAAAAAAGAAAAAAAGAAAACAAACATTTTATCAGGGAAAACTTGAAGTACTTTTTCTAATTAACATTTCGTTTTTTGCTCATTAAACACCACATTTAATTTTCCATTAGATGGAAAAGTAAAGTTAAAAATTTCATTTATTAATTTTCAGAGATTTAGTAGCCACTCTTGTAATTCTAACACAAATCTAAGTACACTAACAAAGTCATATTGCCAGTGAATTCTTTTGCCCGTTTTTTTTGTTTGTTTTTTTTTTTTTACTTCTTTAATGACATTTTTATTAAAAAGCACCATTTTTTTTTTGGGTTTGTTTTTTACATTCTCTCATGCCACAAAAAGAAGAAATATTTTCTTATATATTTTTATTTCTGAGCTAATTGAAGCAACATGACGTTTGTTTACATTAAAAAGAGAGAGATCCGGTTGAAAAGGTGACTGACTAGTCCCCTAATATCTGTAGACTGCGCAGAAGTTTAAGACACGTTCTGCTAGCCAGAAGTTGCGGTTATTCAGATTTTTCATTGAAGAAATCTTGAGACGAAGTAAATTGAAGAAAATCTACAATCTTCTCCGTTATTCAATAGTAATTGTAATGGAATCGTTTATTGTGTGATTCCCGGAGTAACAGATGTCTTGAAGAGGGCGGTAGTTAGCTGAGAGATTTTGGGAAGTTAGTGCTCGAATAATTAAACGGTTTATATAAAAATAAACTATAATTGAACAATACTTTGAACGTTAGAAATGGTAACTAATAACTATAAAATACTTAGGAATAAATATAAGTTAAATAATTAATAAATTAGAAGGACTAAAATAACTAACTAAGATGCACTACTAAGAATGAGTTTGAATATAACTGTGAATTGCCGCTCGGGTATATAGACGTGCTCGATTGGTTGTAGCTGATATAATAATTATGTCGTATATGGTAGAGTTTATATATATATTGTTGTTCACACTCACACCAAGGCATCTGTCTTAGTGTGGGGCCTTGTGCGACCTTCGTAATTTGAAGACCTTATTTAGGTCAGTTCAGTGGCCAACCTTATAGCGGTGCTTGCTTATTGATTAAGTATTGATGAAAGGAGCTTTGTTGTTTATTGACCGCGTCTGTTGGCGGCCAATGGTTGCTTTTTATTACTGCCACCTTTGTTTAGATAGCAGATGGCTGGAACCACTAGTTGTAAATCTTTCTTTTGGTGTATTTTGCCGACGTCAATGACTTTGCCGATGCCAATGACTTTGCCATGTCATTACATAATTAAACAGTCTCTCAACAATTGACAGATTCATAGCTGGCAAATCCATAATCACCAAGTGTATTTATTAATAGATATACCTATTCTGTTACTTGTTAAATGCCCAGACACGTTTAGTATCAGAGAAACCTAATTAGGGGGGACAAGTTTTTTTTTGTTGACCAGATATTTTGATATCCCTCGAAATTTGATTAAGTCATGCATTCAAAATATGGATGACAAACTTTAAAAATGCAGTAAAAGTCAGGGATAAAAAAAAAACCAGCTCTATATCATAGGTGATTTTCCCGGCTTTGTAAGGAGGAGAGAACTACTAAGATACCATAATTTATATCATTTTCGTTCAACAATCTTTGGTCCTAGTACATCCTGTCCAGAATGTTATAATAGTCAGCCAAAAAACATGCTTCTTAAATGGGTTAATCCACCACCTCGCCTATTTTTTCGTACACTATTGTATTGAGATCATAATCATTAAAGATTCGTAGGATTCGCAAAACGATCCGAACAAACAAAGATTCATAGGATCCGAAGAACGAAAAGTCAAACATTATTCACTCCGTATCTAGGCCAAACAAAGGAGGGAAAATTCTTTCTCTATATACAATATACAATATATAGCGAGCTAGCCCTGAGGAAAACAGTTGAGAACAATCATCGACACCAGTCATTCAATATCATTCTACTTTCTATATTCAGCCAGTCTGTCTCTCTCTTAATTATTCTCTCGCTACTTTAATCTCAATATCTTACAACCAATGTAAAGTCCTTGCAGTTTGTGTTTCTATTTATTATATCACAGTTTATCAAATCTACTAGTTTATTTCTTACTCTCCTAGATTCTCTCTTTCTCACAGCAACTACAACCATTCCTATCAAATCTGTAGGTGCATAAATATCGCAGCACAGTGTACTTCACTGAATTCCCTGAGAACGTCATTAGCGCCTAGGAATATCACAACCTTCTTCCATTGAAAGAAATAACCCAATCAAAATTCTAACTTTTGGATCACTCCTTGAACGGGTTCGAAGTCTTTTGAGATCTTCAGCCGTGGTTGGAGATGTTAAGCATAAATCTTTGTTTAATTGAACTAATTATTAGTTCGGTTCTTTTTTTTTTATGTTGTTGCGAGAAACTAGATTTTGATTCAATTAACTCTTGCGCCACATATGTACTTAAAATTAATGAACTGGCTAAAAACTCCAGTTCTAAGAAAAGGTTTTTAATATATTTCTAAATATAATCCTTGGAGAAATTTTTGTGGGTATTTAACATCAATTTTATTTTGTTCCATTAGTATAAACGACCAAATATAAAATGGCGGATCTTGCATTGCTGCCTACTTCTCTTTTGCTTTTTTGTACAACAATGGAATGAAAATGCAGAATTCATATTATAACTCATATTCTTTATAACCCATATAACTCATATTAGTTATATAATATAGCAAATATTATGTTAAATAACGATTTTTTTTTAAATAAAATTTTTTTATTGCACAATTTAATAATTTATAAAATACCTACGAAGGAAAAATAAGTAAAAAAAATACTTCCTCTTAATAGGAGTAAGAGAAAGTAAAAAATTCTAAACTTGATTTCTCATAGAAATATTTAGTCAATCACAGTGTAGAAGTGAAGGTGTCAAATGAAAGGGGTGGTTAACATGATTATTCAGAAAGCCAGTTATCTTTTTCATAAAATTTCCTTCACAAATTGTTTAAAAAAAAAGTGTCTCAGTTATTGGCAGCAAACATTTTACATAACAGATAAAAAGATGCAAATTAACTGAATCACTTGCCACTACGGTTTTATAACCGAATTGCATATACTATTAAATTTTTCAAATTTATCTATTCCCCAAAATCGAAATAAAAAAAGAGAAAATTTTCCAAATTTAACTAAGTAAATTAAAACAAAATAATTTGTTCAATTAATTAAAATGTATTTATATTCCGTTTTCTGGGGAAAATGAAAACAATTTTAAAACAAAAGATAATTGAAAAAAAAAATGTTTATTTTACTTTATAATAAAGTTTCTCGAAAATGGAGGCGCTTGCTTAAGTAACACTGCCTTGGGCTACTTATTGAACAGTATTTTTGAGCAAAAGGAAAATCAATTAATTCCCTAATATTTTCCATAATCAGTATTTTTCCATATTCTGTATTTTTTGCATAAGATTATAAATTTAAAATATTGGATTAAAATATTTCTAACATCAATAGAAGTAAGTTTAGGAAACAAAATTAATTACACAAAAAAAAAAAATGTTTAAAATGAGGAAACTTTATCAAGGATAGAAGTTCATTTTTTCTTTAAGTGGAAAGTTCCATATACAGCTACTTTATAATATTTAATAACATTATTTTGCTAACAGTGCCATCTTTAATATAAAATTAGAATTAGGTTTTTTAATTTCGCTGAAAATATCCTTTTTTCCAAAGCGGATATTTTATTTATTTATATATTAATTTACGTATAATGGAAAATTCAGATTTTATATATATCGGACACGCAATCTTATAATAATTTCGATAAATGTGTGATGCCTCTCTATCACTGAGGAATGTAGCGTATTGGTGCAGTGTATGGTTGTTGTAAGTTCGTTTGTAGTGTAGCATGAGCGGCTATGAAAGCGCGTGTATGTTTTAGAGAGAGATGTTTAAGAAATAGTGAATATGACACCACATGTTTTCAATAAATATATTAACTATAATGAATAATCTAGATACGTTACAAATTATAATTTAGTAGTTAATTCTAAGATTATAAATACACAAAACTTTACTTATTCTCACTTAAATATTCTTGTAGCTAGATTGATTTTAAACAAAAATGTTCTCGTAACACTGGCACTTAAGCTAAAGTGAGAATGTGACTTTCTGAATAACACTACTGTCAGACGAATGTTTAAATAATACTGAATAGCACTGGGCAAATGATCCTGGATGTTTGTAGTTAAAATTCGCCCTTAATATATGATTTTCTTGGATACCAAAGGGGGTTAATTTTACAAAGGAGTGTACCGAGTGTATTGTCTTGCTCTAACGGTATGTTGTTCTTTTTTTATCCGTTCATTGTAAACTTTTGCCCACCAACGTACAAATTTCCTCTAAACTAATATTTTTAAATTATTTTATTTATTTTCCATTTCTTGCTTCCATCTCACGCACTTAAAGAAAGAATTTCTGAAGCTTGCGAAGAAATCCAACCTGATATTATAATAAATGTAATCAACCAAAACCGGACAAAAAGAAGCGTGTTTGTGTGTATTTATTAGTTGACAAAATGATGATGCCTATTTTGAACAACAAATATGGAATTTTTTTGCCTGATAAAATTGAATATCTCAACAGAATTCCTCAGATATTCAATTTTATTCTGTTGAATAAATCAACAGATTTTCCTCATTCAATTATCCATTTTTCATGTAAGATTATCTACTTTAAGAATTCCTTTTCTTTTTTTCTAATCTTTATTTATGCTAGAATCAGCGCCATAGCGCTATAAGTAACATTATTACAAAGAACATAAATACATTAATCTAATCTAGAAACTCGGGGCCTCCTTCAAGGAGGTTCAGCACTTAGATCTCAACTGGGCCCATTGCGCACCCCGTAAAGACCTTCATATCAGCCCTGTATCATTAAAAAACGCCAAGGCTGAGGCGAGTAAAAAATTTCTGATCCTACCTTTGGCTCCAGCATGTGGGTGCCAAATTTTAGGAATCGTCTGCGACCATACTGCACGCACTCTCCAAGAAGGTGAAACAGGTCTCATTCTTTTGGCCGCATTTTGTGCAAAGTGGGTCCACAGAGAGGCCCATTTTGTGCAGATGAACATAAATACATAATGAGTGGAGAAGCTACACAAGGGTAACACTTCAGAACTACACAAAATTACTATTCACTCTCTTCACTTGAGAGGAGATCCCGAGGCCATTGTCTTTTAAGACGTCTAGGAGGGTTATTAGGAACTCAACCCTTTTAAGACAGATGTTGAACTCAAGGATTTGTGTGAATCTGTAGGTTAATATGGAATTTTAACTACCTGTAACGGTATGGGCGACTTGAGCAATGCAATTAAGGTCAGTGTGTATGGTTCGGTTGGAGACATGAAAAGGAGCGTTTACAATGTTGTGGAGGATTCTGGATTGTAGGGACGCTAGGAGTCTTGGAGATTTGAATGTTTGGTTGAACCCCAGAGTTCTGTCCCTTACTCCCAGATAGGCTTTAAAATAGATGTATAAATTAGTCTTTTGTTGAATTTCTAAATAAAAAGTATGTGGTCCAATTTGAAATAATAAAGTTGGTTTCTGCAGCTCAAAATAAATAATTGATCACATATTTTTTGGAATCGTTGAAAAAATTAATAGGTTATTATTTGTTTTTTTTTGTTTTTTTTGACTGGCCTACTTTCCATGAAAAGTGGGGGTGCATGTTAAAATTGTTACCCTGTATATGAACATAGAAACATCCGCATGGAGCGTATTCATAACTTCATAGTGATAAGCATATACTAAGGGATTCAAATAGCTTAATTTATATAAGTTATATAACTATATTATTCTGATTCCAGCCGAGTTACATCATAATTTAGCTAACACTGAATCGTTTGAATTTGACCATAACATTGAATTTGAATCTTCAGAGTCAATTAGGTTTAAACATATTGGATCAAGAAAGATCTTCGTAATCCAGACGTGCTGAGTACCGAAGATACCATTTTAAGGGCTGTAGACTTTTTTGGAATTTTCCTTGCGTAATTTTCTGGGTAGAATATTCTAGGTTATTCTGATCAGCTTGAAAACTGTATTCTCTATTCCTCCTCCCCCCCCCCCAATTGAAGCCCGCACCCAGGTTAATTAAGAATGGGACATTCCCCCTTACAAGTGTTAAGACACTATTCGAATTGACTTTCTGACGTTTTAAAATAGACTTCACGGTTTAACAAAATTCAATGTTTATTTAGATTACAAAGGTATAATAAACAATAAAGGATATTAAACACTCTCTACTAACTACACTGATAGATTTTAGCTAGAATTCAACTATTTCGTCAAAGTTTCTGTAATCTGGTCAAAGAAACGATATGACAGGATAGTAATCACCATTATTAAAACAGTTATAACTACCAACTATTAGAAAAATATATTAAAATTCCAAACTCAACTTGTTTAAATGGGTTAATCAATTGTTATATATAAATTTTAAAACATAATTTTAAACCAAGGGTTTAAAAAAAAAAAATCTGGTGTGAAACACTCACACAACTTTCTCTTACTCCTGTTCTCAAAATAATTATAATTGACAAATTTTATAGTTTGTGTACCAAATATAACGAAATTCGTCGAAAACTGAAAAAGCTGTTCAGTAAAAGTGCACTTCCGGCTTACGAATTTTTTTAAAACTTGGAATTTTGGCCATCTATTTATTTCTAATTAATTTTGTTTGGATGATAGAATTGTATAATCAACTATGATACCACTTTAAGGGAAGCTGTAACCCCTCCCCTCCCCTAAAAGTGCCCTTAAATGAATTTTTCCAGAGAAATGTCTTAAATAAAAGATGTAGATCTTTGCATTTTTATTTTGTACACGAAGTTTCAAGAAAATCCTCGGAGCCATTTTTGAGAAAATCGCGAAAAAATGAAAAAATCATTTAGTAAAGTGTTAAAACAAACGCACTTCCGGTTATCCGATTTTATTTAAACTCGGAATTTCAATAACATATCTAATTCTAATTAACATTATTTAAATGACAGAATTGTCTAATAAACTGAAATAGCAGTTAAGATGAAAACCTAACCCCACCAATCCCACAGAAGTGCCCTTAAATGAATTTCCCCCCGGAGAAATGTTTCAAATAAATAGCTGTAGCTGTTAGTATGTGTAGTTGATATACCAAGTTTGAAGA
>JAAEAF010009331.1:23237-36723 GCA_011037195.1 Triatoma infestans
TAGTATTATCGATATAAATTTAAAGAAGCTTAGGATCAGGAGAGCAAATAATATTATTGGCATTTAAATAGTGTTAAATATATTACCAAGCTCGTGTTCTAGGGAGGAGCCTGTCTATACAAAGTGAGGAACTGGATTCTGCTGATGCAAAAGTCAAGCTTCTATTCCATTATAATAGTACCACATAAGATATGATTCAGTGAAGCTTCTACCATCAGAATTTTGGAGTTAGACTTTTGATATGCCTAAACAATAACAGCAGTGGAATACTAAAGCAAAGTCTCTTACTTAGAAAAGATAACTTCGCAAACATGCGATGTAGGAATAGATTTGTAAAAAGGGAAATGACTATATGGTAAAAAATGGGATCTACTTAGTCACATCTACAGTGATCTAGTAGATCTTTTGTGAGTGTATAATTTCGTTTTGTAATGATACTGTATTTTATGCAGTCATTCCGTGGATAAAGAGTGGGTGGGTAGTAAGGTGGAAGTGAATATACGATAAATCCAATAAGTTGTAATCAATTAGAGCAGCAGTTACTGGGTATAATATAGGATTGTATGTGTGGTTGTGTTTATTTGTTTATGTATTGGGATATCGGTATAAGCGTTGTTCTAATGCTGCGTTAAAATAGCGATACCAACCTTTTAGTACAAGCCAGTCACTTCTCCCTAGAGGGAGATCCCTTACTAAAAACAAAATTGAGATAAATATAATACCAATAACAGGTGTGTGCTATTCCCAAATCAATCACTAAAATTATTTTAAATATATATATATGGGGTAAAAAAAAATGCAAAACTCAATTAAATAACCAGCGTGGGTGCAAGGACATGCGGGGTTTCTGGGCCATGAGAGATGCCCTAGCGAGGGAGGGTTCGAAGGATACCTTTATAGGACCCGAACCCTTCTGCGGGTTGTCCAGGAGCCTAATTCAAACTTCTATTAAAGGTTGGATAGATGTATAGCGACTGCATTGGTGAGAGAGAACACCAAGTCAGAGATAGGCAAAACTCTTCATTAAGAGACAGACATTTGCCTAAATTTATCAGGGATCTACGGAGCATAGCCGAAGATATAAGTGGGTCCACACTAACAGGGCATTGTAGGCTGAATCATATTACATGCTTTGTTGTTAAATACTAATTTAGTTCCTTTAGTAAGTACTTTAGTGGTTATAATGTCTATTCACTTATTATCAGTTAATATAGATTGCGGATTTCATGAGAATCGTATATTTTTGTACAATCCATAGGAATTAGCCCTACAAGACAGTCTTTTAGGGCAGTTACCAACATGTCAGCAACCAACAATACTACCCTTCTCTTTAGCAGTCTAAATCTCTCGCTACCTAATTTCTATTTATTGTAAGGTCCTATAGTTTTGTGTCTCTAGTTAATTATACATGCACCAATTACTACTTGCTGATAATGCGGCATGCCGATTCTGCTAGACTGAGGAGAAAACCCCGGTACACATCTTTTGCAAGTGTGCCGGCCTGGCGAGAACAAGGTTTCTACAACTGGGGACAAGCAATCCCGAAGCTATGAGCTTTATGAAGGAGCCACTTTCAGCTTTGCTAGGGCTGATTAAGCTGAGGAATGTGCTATAATTTTAGAGGATTCACAATAGACTTCTTATTGTAGGTCGCAATGGAATGAGGCTCGCCCTCCCCCCTTCGAATCAAACCGCGTTTTTACTAAATCATATTTTCATCAGAAATGGTTGGTCTGGTTTTAAAATCCTAGAATAATAATTTCTTTTCAGTTCCAGAAACTCAATATTAAACTATGAACTTGTCTAATAATTAATCTCAATTAATAATTTTTATGAATACCCTTTAAGAAGTTCCAGTATGATGAAAACTATCCTTCATTTCCACAATAAGTATTCAACCTTGTAATATAAAATTACATAATATATTTGCAGCATGTGCAAAGCTAGGGGCCATATTGCCCACTAACATTACATCCCATAATCCCACACTACTTATAATAATACCACTTATCCTCGGGGAAAATGGATTGCTACCTACTTTCCC
The DNA here is from genome assembly GCA_011037195.1 of Triatoma infestans. Taxonomy (NCBI): domain Eukaryota; kingdom Metazoa; phylum Arthropoda; class Insecta; order Hemiptera; family Reduviidae; genus Triatoma; species Triatoma infestans. The sequence goes on from JAAEAF010009331.1 coordinate 25,282, forward strand.
TTGATATACGTACATCACTTTGCTAGCAAATCAAGCTAATGTAAGTAAGTGTAATAAATATTTTTTATACAAATAATATTAAAAAGCTTTAAGGAAACTATATAATTATACTAAATTAAAGTAGTTTGTATTCTAAAGTGAAAAACAAAGTATTTACGAAATACGTAGCTAATACGAATCGTATACTATCAGTATGAGTTAAAAGCAAATTATAAATACCATTCTAGTCAATAAATCACTAGATTTTAAACAACTTTGAAAATCAGAGACAAGACCAAATTTATAAACTTTGTTATAAATTAAATATTTTCACTATATTAAATGAAGTGCCAATTTCAATATGTAATAATTACTAAAAGGGGATTTATTTAACATTCTGATAATAAGCGGTGTTAAAATTATTTAACAAGCCACATCAAAGCGATGTTCTTAATAGTATCGGTTTGAACTTGTTATTTAGAATAGGGGCAAATTATTAAAGGGATTTGTTTGAAAATATTAAGATACATTCAAAAATTGTTTGGTGAATGTAATTTTTACTTTCTCTTACTCCTAAGTAAGAGGAAGTATTGTAATCGTGTCAAATTTTCGATATCGAGTTTTCACCGGAAATATCTGTTTCGAGGTCCCTGAGTCCAAAAAAGTGGTTTTTAGCAAATGGTCTGTGTGTGTGTGTGTGTCTGTGTGTCTGTGTCTGTGCGTCTGTGTATGTATGTGAACAGCATAGCTCAAAAACGAAAAACCGTAGAAAGTTGAAACTTGATATTCCGTCTAGGTATCATGGCATCTGACAGTGGGTCACCTGTCAAAATTCCTCAACCGGAAGTACCACTTTACTTAGTGGTTTTTTTACGTTTTTGCAATTTTCTCAAAAATGCCTCCAACGATTTTCTTCAAACTTGGTATATCATCTACACATACAAAGAGCTACAACTTTTATTTGAAACATTTCTCTGGGAAAATTCATTTAAGGCCGCTTAGGGTTCGATATTGGGTTTTCACCGGAAATATCCGTTTTGAGGTCCCCTGAGTACAAAAATGAGGTCTCCTGTGTCCAAAAAAGTGGTTTTTAGCAAATGGTTGAGTCGGTGTGTGTGTGTGTGTGTGTGGTGTTTTTTTTCTTTTTTTTTTTTTTTAAAAAGCTTTATTTCAACATGCTCCATATACATATTACATGTTATAGTCAATCTTAATACATAATTTATTTTCCATAACATTATAAATAATTTGAGATATATATCTTAATGTCGAGTAAATTAATAGTAATAATAATAATAGTAATCAAACTTATAGTACAAACAAACAAAAATATATTACATGTTAAAATAATCTTAATACAGCTATTTTAAAGTAGGTAATTAAATATTTTTTTACATTTTTATTTATTTATTTATTTATTTTTAAATTGTCATTTATTCACTTATCAGATTATTAAATATGAAATTAAAATGAAATATAAATTTAATTCACTAAAAAATTCACTCCAAAGATTTAATTCACTAAAAAAAAATTCACTAATAAATTTAATTCACTGTGAGATTATTTAGTATCACTTTCTTCTAGAAACTTGAAGATACTCTCAATAAGGCAGTTGAATTCTCTTCTCCATTTTCTTTGAAGGAGATCTTTTTTTGAGACAGGCCAATTACATCCGTGAAGAACTACACTTTGTATTAGTTTGCTTCTAGAAGGAAGAATTCGCGGACAGTCAAACAGCAGATGATCTACAGTCTGTGGTGAATTTGAACTGCAAGAACAGTTTGGGCTTTCGATAATATGAAATCTGTTTAGATAAGCTCCAAACCTACCATGTCCCGTTAAAAGCTGAGTTGCTCTGTAAGTTAAAAAGGTATCATCCAGAACAGTCCTGTCTTGTACAGTGGGAAAGAATTCTCTAGTTAGAGCACCTTTGTTACTCAATTGCCACTGCCTGTTCCATTCTAACATGCTTGCGTGCTTCACTCTCCTTTTCAACAACGATACAGGCAGCAACTCATAACTCTCAGCAAGCTCTTCCCTACTTGAAGCCTCCTTTGCCAAGAAATCGGCCATTTCATTTCCTTCCAAGCCTTTATGTGCCTTCACCCATCTAAATCTCACTATATGTCTGAATTGATTGATTTTTCTTATGTGGCTTCTTATTTTTTCCACGAGAGGGAAATGGTAATTATTATTTTTGATACAATCAATGGTCACTCTGGAATCAGTGCTTACTAAAAATTCGTCTGCTAATTGATTGCCTCCATTCTCAAGCCATTCTAAAGCCTTTAGGATAGCAAGTTGCTCAGCTTGATTGTTTGAGCAATTCCCATTCAGTCTGTATTGCTTATGAATTATTTGTTCTCCTTTCAGGTATACGACAAATGCGGAACCGACTTTTAGATTGTTCTTGCTTCCATCGGTATATATTTCACATTCCAGATTGTTAGAAGTTTGAGATTCGGGGAAATCAGCAACTTCAGCTGGATGTACCCAGGATTTGAAGTGAATTGGTCGCTCATAATCTTTTGGGTTAATACCCTCATAGAATATGCCATACCTAAGAGCAGATACTTTCATCAATTCATCGGCTTTTAGAAGAATAGGTGTGATATTGGCCACAATGCAAGCTGCTTCGTATGAGATAGTGCGGTAACCTCGTGCGATTCTAATCGCCATAGTTCTTTGAACCCTTTTCATTTTGTCTCTATTATGTTGAAGTTCCAGCCCTTCTCCCCAAACTGGAATGCCATAGAGCAGCATGGGAAGGAATGCTCCCTCATAGATGGTCCTAAGTGCTTTTTGGTCTAAGCCACAGTGTACTTTGGCGATCCTTGATAAGCTATTTACCATTTGCATGCATTTCTGAGTTACATATTCTATATGTGCATTCCAAGACATCCGTGAGTCGAAGATTATACCGAGGTATTTCAATTCATTCACCACTTCCAGCCGCTTTCCTCTAAAAAATAGTTTGACTTCATCAGGGTTACCTTTTCTCTTCCTGGAAAAATGCATTACTTTACACTTGCTTGGATTGAAGCGAACCTTGTTCAGATAGGCCCATTTGTTAATTTCCGATAAAATTTCGTTTCCAGTGGCTTCTAGTTCTAATACATCTTTAGCAGCTATTATCACCAAGAAATCGTCGGTAAATGCTAAACTTCTGGTATGGTTTGGTAATTTAATTTTTAGCAAACTGTCGAACATGATATTCCAAAAGCCAGGGCCACAACACGACCCCTGGGGACAACCTTTAGATGAACCTTTGGTGACCCGGCAGCTTTCAGTTTTCAATGTGGCAAGCCGATTTGAAAAATAACTTTTTGCTAAGTTGTATAGGTTTTTGGGGCATTCAAATTCTTTTAGATTATTTAAAATTGAAGGCCACCAAGCGGCATCAAATGCTCCCTCGACATCCATTGAAATTAATAAAATTTGCCATTTCATATGGAAATATTCCATAATAAAGTTTTTAATAACAATTAAAGCATCAAGTGTACCCTTTTGCGAGGTAAAGCCGTATTGATTCTCGCTTAAAAGATTTCTATGGTGCAAATAATTCGAAATCCTGTTTATTAACAACTTTTCTAAAAGCTTTCCAGCCACTGGCAATAGACTTATTGGTCGGTATTTTGAAGCATCCAGTAGATGTGATTTTCCTGGCTTTTCGATCAGAATTATATTGCATTTTTTCCACAATTTAGGAAAACAGCCTCTAAACAAACATTCATTGTATAATGCCGTAAATAATTTAGGGAAAAAATCGCACACTTTAATTAGTATTTCGCTTGTTAGTCCGTCTTCACCTGGAGTTTTCTTCGGATTTATGTTTGATAATGTGGTCCGTATTTCTTGGAGCGTAAAGGGTTTATCATCTGCAGATAGATTGCTGCAGTCTTCAGTTCTTTGTCTAATAGCTTTGTGGATGTCATTATCGTCATCTAACGAGTCTACAGGAACAAATTTGTCAATTAGCAACTGAAGGACCTGCAAGTTTAGTGTAAACTTCCCTACATCCACTTGTAGAGTTGAAAGATTAATTGGGCTTCTGATCTTACCAACAACTGTTTTATATGCTATATTCCAAGGATCTCCTCTTGCAGTATCGCTGCAAAACTTTTTCCAAGAGTTTAATTTTGAAGAGGTTATGAGATCTTCATATACTTTTTTTGATGCATAATATTCCTGTCGCCTATTTGCTCTCAGTGCTTCGCACTTATAAGTTCGTTGATACAATCTTCTCTTAGCATTCACAAGTTTCCTTTGTCTACTCAGCTCCTCATTCCACCAGCTAACTGTCTTCCCTTTGAATTTTGGAAAAGTTTTCTTAAATGTTGGTATAGACTTTTTACATGAAGCTTGTACATGGTGAAATAGCATTTCAACCGTCTCCTCGAAATTTCGATCGCCACGCAGTTTTTCCGCCAAAATTTCGTCCAGTACTGAGCCCAGTGCAGAATTATTTTCAGGAACATTTATTTCAACAAGTGACTGTAGATTTTTTACCAAATTTTGTTCAAAATTAGGCCAGTCTGCTTTTCTGGTATTATATCTGTGGTTTGTAGATGATGATCCTAAGTTATTGGTGGAAAGTAAATTTGGCTTTATTGAAAATGTTATTGAGCTGTGGTCAGATAAATTTTCTTCTGGCGAATTTTGCCAATCAGTCACATAAGGTAACATCGAATAGGAAACAACTGTAACATCTATTTTACTTGCACCCCTTGCTGTTTTATAAGTGTGTGTGTGGTGTGTGGGTGTGTCCATGTGTCCGTGTGTCTGTGTATGTATGTGAACAGCATAGCTCAAAAACGAAAAACCGTAGAAAGTTGAAACTTGATATTCCGTCTAGGTATCACCATGGCATCTGACAGTGGGTCACCTGTCAAAATTCCTCAACCGGAAGTACCACTTTACTTAGTGGTTTTTTTACGTTTTTGCAATTTTCTCAAAAATGCCTCCAACGATTTTCTTCAAACTTGGTATATCATCTACACATACAAAGAGCTACAACTTTTATTTGAAACATTTCTCTGGGCAAATTCATTTAAGGCCACTTATGGGGGAGGGTGGGGTTCGATATTGGGTTTTCATTGGGTATTGGGTTAGGTTTCCATCTACAGTGCAATTTCAGTGTATTAGACAATTCTCACAACTAAATAATCAGATTTAACTATGTTGTTGAAATTCCGAGCTTGAAACAATTATGATAACCGAAAGTGCGTTTACTTTACCACTTCACTTAATGATTTATTCTCTTTGTTGCATTGTTCTCACAACTGGTTCCGACGATTTCCTTCACGCTACCAATATAAACTCGCCATGCAAACATCTACAACTTTTATTTAAACCATTTCTCTGGCAACATTCTTCAAATGACGCTTTTAGGGGAGGCCTGGGCTTATGTTTTCCTCTAAAGTGCTCTCACAGTTGATTATACCATTCTAGCATCCAGCCATAATTACATAGCATTACATCGGTGGCTGAACTTCCGAGTTTTAAGACAATTAGTAAACCGGAAGTGCGCCCTTAATAAACAGAGCAGTTTTTCCCGCTTTCGACGGATTTCATTACATTTGGTACACAAACTATAAAATTTGTCACTTCTACTCTTGAGAACTGGCGTAAGAGAAAGTTGTGTGAGTGTTTCACACCAGATTTTTTCTTTTTTTAATTAAATTTGAACAAGATTTGAATTTTTATGGAATAACCTGGAAAGTTGTTTTAAAGATTTTTCTCTAATTTTAAAAATTCCCGAACATATAGTTTTGTATCAGTGGTGATTTTTTTTTTTAGGCCAGCAAAGCAATTTACTGAGATTTTAGTAGAGTAGAGACTATATTATTAAAACAGTTTGGTCTTGTGCCAAATTTGAAAAATATGCAAACATACTCCCGTTTACAAAAGCTACTTTAATTGAACTGTTATACTGTACTGTTTATATTTTATATAAATAAAATAGAATTTTCCTAAGTGAAACGTTCAGAATTTCAATCTCTGTTTCATTCATAAAAAAAACAATATTCACTTGTTAGGTTTTTTAAAAATAGAGAAGGATCTGCCCGCGCATTTATATGAATCATAAATTTTTTGGATTGTATAAAAATATACGATTCTCATGAAATCCGCAATCAATATTAACTGATAATAAGCGAATAGACATTATAACCACTAAAGTACTGATTAAAGGAACTAAATTAGCATTTAACAACAAAGCATGTAATATGATCCGAAGAGAGAGATGGCTAGTTAGGCCAGACTAGAATGGGAGACTCTGTAAATATACAGCTGCGCTAGCCCTACAAGATAGTCTTTAGAACAGTTTATACAGCAGTTACCAACGTGTCAGCAACCAACTACTACCCTTCTCTTTACTCAGTCTAAATCTCTAGCTACCTAATTTCTATTTACGTGTAAAGTCCTGGCAATTTTGTATCTCTAGTTAATTATACAGTTGTTCAGCATTTATTCTAGCATATTTTTCAAAAAAACCCTTCCTCATTCCTACCCTCTCCTTCTAAAACCTATTAAAAAACATAATTTATATAAAAGATTTCTTAACTTGACATATGGACGGAGTTTTGGGGAGTCAACCCAACCGATTCACTCAGACCTAATAAAAATATTTATAAAATATTCTATTCCTTCTCTATACTCAATCAAATCCATTTGTCCGCAAAATCTCATCTCTACCCTCCCAGACTACCGCAATAGTTGGTTGAAGTATCGGAACAACCGCTTGTCTTGAGACTTTCCCAGTGTCAATGTCTAACTATCGTTAGTTATGTAGTTTTAGTGTAGAATCGCTCCGAGATGGATGATCCGTTTAGTCAGTTTTATATCATCATATTCATTTGTTGGAGTACTATAAAAATATTATGTATTTATATAATATTTATAAATTAATAAATAAAATTATCAAATTATCAAAACCGGCAGCCTAATAGTGTGCAAGGAAAGAAATATTTTATAAACATTAAAATTAAAAGAAATAATTTAAATCTAAAAGCCTGCAAATTTGGATAAGTGGTAAGAGGGAAAGGGGGTTAATTAGCTCAGTGGTTAGCGTAGTGGACTCCCACGCAAAGATCCAGGGTTAGAGTACAGTTTTGCTGCCCTTAGATTTTTTTCTTCCTAGGAGCCTCTCCAGTTCACGAGAGAACGCAGTCCTGTGGCTGGCAGTTCACTGAGAACGCTTCGGGCGCTAATGACCATAAATGTGGGACGCGCCTTAAAATAAAAGAAATAATCTTCATTAATGAAGCGATTAAAAGTAGAATTCTATTTATATAAGCGACTAAGGGAGAAAGTAATAAAAAATGAGGTTTAAGAACAGGAAGCTGTTCTCTAAGCAGTCTTAACATAGTTCGCCTACAAAAATAATTACGCTTTCCATACCTCAGTCGTGTTTCAATGAACTATCTAAGTTATATGAAAAGGTTCAGATGAGTTTTCTGCAAAAAAAGGATCTACTTCTAAAAAATATAAAACGAGAACAATAACTGAGGAATCGAGTCCGAAAAAAATTCAATCAACTATACGGGCGATCACCAGGTAGTGTTTAATCAAGTCAATCATTATGTTAGTGACAATAATATTAATTAGTGAAAGTGTTGAGTTCTGGAAGGTGAACGGTTTGAAAAATATATCAAATTTACCTGCAACATACAATCATTTTGTACTTACGATTATATTTACAGTTAGTTATGCAATAAGTAGTAAGGAAATTTTATTGTAAATTTTATTCGCTAGTTCTAATAATTTCAAATGGAAACAAAAGTTTGAAACTCAATTTCAACTGATGAGTATAAAAAAATTAATAATGAATATATAAAATTAAAATTTACTTATAAAGCTTTTAAAAAGTAAATAAATATAAAGCTGTATAAAAAGCTAAGGAAAAAAGAATATAAACAGGCATTTTTAAAGCCATTAGCTGAAATTAAAGATATGAAATATTTTTAGCAGTTTGTTAATCATCATTAATGCTTGAGAAAAATATTATAAAACTAAATACTAAAAATACACGAATAATTCTGCTACAACCATAACTGCAATAGAACCTCTGTTGACGTTGAGAAACGAGAACAGATTTCACCTACAAACAGCCCACCATAACTGGATGAAAAATACTGTGTCAGATTTACAGGTAATAGATATGATTTTTTAAACAACGATGATAAACACGAAAGCGAGAAACAACAATCTGTGAGTAATAAAATTAAAATACCTTCTCCTATTTTTATTCAGTTAATAAAAAAACTCAATTTTAAAAAACTATCAAGAAATAGTTAAGGATTTTAAAAAAATTAAACAATCATTCAGTCAATAAAACAATGTACTAACAATATAAAAATCACTTATACAGAAAGTTAACAGAAAATTAATATATTAATAGTATCAATTAACACACACTTTCCAGCTCCCCCAATAATGTATGAATACATTAGCTCCACGGGCTAACGTATTCATTGATAAAAAGGAAGAAATATTGAATGAATTAAAATCTTCTCAAATCAAAGCAAACTACGCTAAAAGGTTGATTTTAAAAAAAAAGAATTACTAACACCATTAGTATCAATCACTGAAGATATAACAGTGAAGATTAAAAGGTTTTTTGTGTTAAATCGTCATTTGTATTCTATTGTAACAGTTGAGCCTAAATGAAAAGCTAATGAGTATATTATGTGTAAACAGACAGGTGTCCCGATGTATACATTATCAAAGTTATGGTCATACCACATATTATTGTAAATTAAACCCAAGATGTGGAAAAAGTTCTGTAAACGCTGACCTTATTATTTGCAATTAAAGACTAAGCTAAATACGCCAGCAAAGCAGACATCAAATTCAAACACAGACCATCTAATCCTTAAATTCAAACACACGCAAATACAAATTCTAGTATTATTCAGCACACAAACCCCAGTAAAAAAAAAAAAAATAAAGTAATGCCTATTTTTTTCAGGCGGGCTTAACGTCCAACTACCAAATCTGGTGTCGTGGACGGGTCGGAAGCACCTACTTTACTATTAACATTTTTCATATCAATATAAAATTTAGCAATTATACGCGGGACTCTTATTGTATTTGGAAACCAAGGTACTACCCTCATTCTTGTATACCGTCAAAGTGCACATAAAATATATTCAAAGATGTAGGCAGCTTCCGCCATATAGATATCCTGGTATATTGTTAAAAGAAATAATTGAAAAAAAACTGTTTTTCTATACAGAATGGGAGAATCTGTGTACAACCTATGATATTCCTTTATCTGATTTTATAAACAATAAATTAAAAATTCATTCAATTGTGAATATTATTAAAAATGGGTTAATTAATAAGTATAATTTGTCAGCACAAAATAGTCAACGGCACATTTTGTATAAACAATTAGATTCACAACTTAACTTTGTAAATACCATTTTGAATAGTAATTCTATCAGCTGGATAATCAAAGCACGGGGGGAACTACTTTATCTTAACAAATATACCTTTGGTAGTGAAATAAAACTTTGCTCTATGTGCAATTTGACAGAAAGAGAGGAAAATGTATTCCACTTTATAGCGGTCTGCCCTATCTTGCGGGAATTTAGGCTGAGATATTTTGGTAAGGTAATAATGAGTGAGGAAGAATTCATAAATTACTTAAATGGAAAATGTTGGACTAGCTTCGTTAACTACTGTAAAGATGCGTGGAGATATAGGTATGCGCTTATCAGTGAATTTAATTACTGAAATTAAATATAGAAAAGACAGTTTGTATGAAAATATATAATTTTGTAATTAAGTAAATAAATTATTTATTATATAAAACAAAATAAATAAATAAAAGCTAAAAAAAAAAGAAAAAGAAAAACAGCGGGACCTTATATTTGATAAGAATCATAGTTTATAAAAAAGAAGAAAAAACAGAGAATTATAAATCAGTGTAAATAGATTTGAATTGTGGAGATTGGACGATTAAGTTTTGATTTTTATAATGCCTAAGATTTTATATTTAATGTATTTTTGTTCTCTTTGTTTTGTTTTGTCTTTTATATCCAAAGATGTGGAATTTAAGTTGTTTTTTAATTGTCTGTTATTTTGGCCAATTGATATTTAATTTCTTACTATAGAAACTTAATAAGACTTTCTCAATTTCATTTAGACAGCTTCTCACTCAGACGGTCTTTCGACCATGAGTCAAGTCTGTCAGTCTTTTTCTAATGTGCAAAATTATTGTATATAGTCATTGAAATAAAGACCTTTATTATTATTATTATACGCGGGACTCGAACTGGGGACCTCCCACTTACTAGCCCACGCTCATAACCACTACACCAACATCCGCACCAAACACAAACCCCAATATTGCTTCTTCACATATTGTTTCTTGATCATCTTTTGCAAACATACTAAAACAAAACAGAGAATTTCAAAATATACTATCAGTACTGCCAAAATACCGACTTCATTTCTCTAATCTGTAAAACAGTAATATAATCATATTATTATCATATTTTGTAAAAGCTTTTAAATCCAATAAACAAAACAAAATATAGTATTTTATTTTTATTACTTACACAATAATTTTATTACTGCAATAAAACCAAAAAAACAAAAATTAGTATGAAAATAAAACAAATTGAAAATCTATATAAATAAAATTTGATCAACTAAAAATTTCTCTGAAACTTTTAACAAATTACATTTAAATAATTACAGCATTTTCATAACGCTTTTTAAATGAAACTGGCGCGGGGGAATTCGAATAAAACATGGTATATTGTGGCTTGGCCTATTATATAGAATTGATATAAATACATATGTACAACACTGATAAGGTAAAACATTGTGAAACTCGATAATTTACTATATTAGGAAGTTACAAAGAAATCATTATTTAAAGTGGTATATATTACACAGTATGAGATCTGAGAGTAGTAAGAGAGCTGTCGAATGCAGAACCTGTCTACACATAACATTAGTCAAGTTCATATCATTTTACAAAAGACCGGGTTATTCCATTACCGGTTCTAAATTTTGTAATATACAATATAAAGAAGATCAATAAAACTGATCTGTTGAACACACAAAATAAATATTTAATAATGCTGGATGGAAAGTTTAAAAGAATATTATAAATCGTTGATTAAAAAAAAAGGTAAGGGGAAAAAATTGATAGATCGAATGATGAAAAAAATGTACTGTGATAGTATATCTCATTTTTTGTTAACGTGAATATCTAACAAAAATCTGGTATTTTATCCGTCGTAGGATGGATGCATAATCATTTTCATGACCGGTTTCGAATTTTCATCCATCTTCAAAGCAAATTCACCAAATTCGTGTAGAGAGTTCACTTCAAAGTAATATTTCTGTTATACTCACACTTCTTGGTTGTATATATGTTGGGGGAGTTATAAGATTATTGTAATGGTTGTGGGAGGAGATGTTGGTTGTAGATGTTGATAGATA